>DWEL01000267.1:0-10325 GCA_018245955.1 Myscelus nobilis
GGTAGGGCACGTGCTTCTCGACTTCATAGGGGATGTGCTTGTACACGGGGTATGGCTCCGGGACGGGCACCTTGACGGGTACGGGGTAGGGCTTCTCTACGGGCACGGGGTAAGGCCTGTCGACGGGCACATGTACGGGGTAGGCGACTGGCTTCTCGACGGGGACGGCGACCGGCACTGGCTTCTCCACGGGGTAGGGGGCGGGTACGTGCACAGGGTAGGGCCTGTCGACCGGCACCTTAACGGGGACACCGACGTGCTTCACTACGGGGTAGGGCTGGGGCACGGGCACCTTGACCTCGACGGGGTATGGCACGTGTTTCTCCACGGGGTAGGGCTGAGGCACGGGCACCTTGACGGGGTACGGGACGTGCTTCTCAACGGGGTAGGGCTGGGGCACCAGCACTTTGACGGGGTAGGGCCTGTCGACTGGAACATGAACGGGGTAGGGCACCTTCTTCTCGACGGGGTAGGGTTGAGGAACATGCACTGGAACTTTGACGTACTCCTTCACGTGAACTGGCACGTGTTTGACGACCTCGTAGGGCTGGGGCACGGGGACCTTGACGGGGTACGGCACGGGCCTCTCGACGGGGTAGGGGATGTGCTTCTCGACGGGCACGGCGTACGGGACGCCTTTGACGAGAGTGATGGTTCTGGTGACGTCGGTGTGTCCGCCGAGGTTGATGCCGTAGCCGGCGTGGGCGTATGCGCCATCGTCGACCAGGTTGTAAGCACCGCCGATGCCGTGGCCGTTGCCGATGTATCCAACGTCGAGCCCGTGGATGCCGTACCCGTAACCGAGGTTCAGGAGACCACGTTTGTCAAGCTTCTTCTCCAGAGGCTCCGCTTTCTGCTCTGTCGACTTCTTCTCGCTGGCAGCTGCTGCTGCTATCAGCAGGAAAACTAGACAGGCCTGCGAACAAACGGATACAATTGAATTCGTTTTTCATATTTACTTCAATGGAGAAATGATTGTTCTCTTCTTCGATCTGTTAATGTTGATGACACAGATCGATAAATTTCAAATGTCTTCAATAATGGATGAGCTTGTTGATATTCATAACAACGTATTTACGATCAGATAGACGTTTGTAATGGTTTGTTGTGTTACGAAAACGCTAACGATGAACGAGGTTTAATTAATTGTGTAACGCAGTGGCTATCAATCAAACGGCAAATCGTTTTCATTTTGCTACTCGTAGAACGAGTTAGAAGAAATACATTTCAATAAATAATGAGTGCAAGATGAATTTGTAGAGTAACATATATTAGAAACGCATTATATATACTATTCTAAATAACTGTTTACTACTCTTCCGATATTTTGAAATACATAGGAACGAATAGTTTATTGTTCTGTTTAATATTCCCAAAAAGAGATTTATAGAGTTCATCGTTTTCATATGATTTTTAGCGACTCACTGGTATTTCATCACGTTTACAAATCATACACGAATCAAGAACGAACAGACATACATATTATGTAGAGTCATTGAGTCAGAAAATGTAGAGTCATCAATATTTTTCGCGTTAAGCAATATCAAGTATATCGCTCAACCGTGTCAATATACGGTTAGATAATAACCGTATTGATACCCCGGTTACACGGTAAATATGCGGTGCAGTTGCAGGATTGTTGCGTAAGGCAGCGCAACCGAGGAACGTAATTATGAGCGCGTGTCTTTTGTTTACGACCAGTGTCAAAACTGTCATTTGGTGCGTGTCCAGTACTAATGGGGGATAGAATGCATTTCGCATGGGTTACTCGTAGTTTAATGTATTAGAATTACAATTTAGAATTGTGAACAGTCGTAAACTGCAAGACAGTCGTTATTCATGCAACAGCATGCGTTTTCGTAGTAGTCATAACAAAAACCGTATCTGGATGTAAAATTATTACGTATTCTAGCTGTCTAGTATATTAAAATACAACCTCTACATAATCTAGAATTATACGCCAACAAGTTAACAAATAACAAAATAAAAATACTGCTCTACAATATTTATTAAACAAAAATCACTCGAATACTTTAACAGTATCAAAATGTATTGTATTAATATGTTTTATCAAAGGTATTGTAGATAAAGAAAAAATAAATGAAAATCGACAGCATCTTCGCTGGTCGCGTACAAAGGGTTAATATATTAAGTGAAAATGTCGCGTTCGTAATTCAAAAGGCGTTATCACCTGACGTCATTTTACGCCCCGCGTATGATGATTTCAAATTTAATGCGTTTTACGCAAGAAGCGGTGCACGGAGAAATTTGAGAACCACTTTAAACTAAGATTTATGATTCTCAATTGAGTTGAAACACTATATTGTATAAGATATGAAATCGTTAAAAATTACTAATGATAGACTTTGTTTGGAGAAGTTACTTCATATTCCCCGTACTAACTAGATATCGCAATTATTTTTATATTCTCTACATTAAGAATTTTGACTCTACCTTTGATTGTTCCATTGAGTCGAAATTTGTAGAGCTTCGCGAATACATACATGAATTGAAAACGTTACTATGTTTCTAAGTTCCGACAACTGTTATGTTGGGTTATATTACATGATAATAGAATTCATTGCACTGTAACACCACAGTTTTTACGATTACGAATCAATTAACACTCATAAACGGGTACTTATTGCGTCGTTTCGTTTTTGTGTGCGTTCATATTACGTTGCCTAAGTGATAGTGATAAATTAGTTTTTTCATCCACGATACTTCCACGAAACATATGCACGAGTTGATTTCGTTTAAGCGTAATATGCGTATATTTGTTTGCAATTAATTCACTTTCGAAATGTATAATACCGTTGGCTATAGAGAAATGTATATAATAGCAGAAATATCCTCTCAAACTATCTTTGTCTAAAATTGTAAGTCATGTTTCGATTTAATTTTAATCGAACTAAAATTTTTTAATTAAATAATCACTATTATATTGTGTACTGTTATTTAAAAACAGAACGCGTTTTTAAACGTTAGAAACACACTTGTGCGTCATGTACACAAGAAACGAATACGCTAATAGACGCTATGGAAATAGAATTAGTACATAAAAAAAAACAATAATAGAAAATAAGGCAACCCATTCACTTTCCAAGTACCATTTGGAACGCTTCCGTAAAAACCTCCGTTTGACAGTAAACACTGCTAATCATTGATCGAGGTTAGCTGTCGGGTAACTCGTGGGATACATTTACCTATCTTTCGCAATCTTTTACCAAGGTTTCGCTAAGTCCGGTCTCCGTGTTTGTGCATATTTTGTGACAATTTATTACTTTGTCTTTTATATAGAACAAAAAAGAGTCTTATTATTCCTTTAAAAAACGATTGATTCAAGTAATATTGATTTTTTCTACCTATATCACAGCGATTATCAATGAAATTTTCGTATGTAACAGTACACCAATTTTTAACTGTAGAACTTTAGAACGAAGCTTGGAACTGAAATCAATATCCCTATAAACAGTTAATAATCGGCCACCGCTAATCATTCGCGAGGCTATCGGATTGCTCGTGGGATCGCTTGCGCAAGGAAAACGGGGTCGCTACTACTTACCTAATTGCATCCAGCGGCCCGCGGCCGCGGCACTGTACCCGTCCTATTTCCGTATAAATAGTACCTAGTAGTAAAGCGTAAAAGATAACAGTCGTACTGTTCTAAGTACGAAAGGATAAAGAAAGAAAGGTGTAGCGTATTACGTACTATATTAAGGACTGTGAGGTTCGAATGAAATATTTACGGGTATATTTGTGTCACTAAACTGAATTATGTCAATAACTATTAAATTATAAAAAAAGAAAATTGTTTGACACATAAGAACGAGATGTTGTAGAGTTTTGTCGTTGTCTATAAAATTTTGTTAAATATTATTTTTGAATATTGACCGGCTTCGGAATGTAATGCGCATAGTCCCTATTCTCATTAACCATTCATAGTATGCATACGGTTTTTATACAGTAAGCCCAGTATTGCCGTCCGTAGAGTTCGTTGCGACAGTTATTATGATCGGACAGGCTGTGTGGGAGTTTCTCGTGGGTATATACGCGTTGATGAGAATTTAGACATTTTCAAACCGCTTTTAATGGTTTTAACTTATATGTATCATAACAAAGTTTTGGAGAGATAAATAATATCTAATGACTATATTGCTTTTAAAATAAAAGCTCCTATTTTTGATTTAACATGAAGAATACATTTTCGAAAAGTATAGAATACGTTCCATAGTTAAAATTTGTACTGAGATATTTAACACATTAAGTACCTAATAAGTCAAGACAACGAAACAGAAAGTAAATAGTACCTATACTTTAAGAAGGAGTTAATTTACAACTAATTAAAATTCTATCAGCACTAGTCATCGATTAAGGTTCTCTATCTCTATTAAGTGTGTCAACATACCACTGCATGTCACGCCAGTACCATCCTTTGGGTGTTGCATTTTGATCCTAAACCGGCTTAACCCGTTTCAAGTCCAATCATAAGCCATAACAGGATACTGATAAACTAGCAGTTTTCGTAACCGCTTGGCATTTTTCAATGAGTTAAGAAACAGCATTCTAATTGGCGTACATATTTCAGTAGTAATCTTAATGAAATAGTTACGCAATAATATCACGATTTCAACGATGCGTTATGCGATTTTGGGAAAAATTGTTAGAAATTTGAGTAATGAGAAACAGAACAGGTCGCTACCGTGATTGTTGAAATTGAAATAATTTTAATTATAAATTACAACTTATATAATACGCTTTGAAATTAATCTAAGTGGAACAAACTTAATTATCCACACATTTATTTAAGAAATAGATATAATTTATTTCACAGTTTGAAATTTGAATAAATTATTTCGTGTGATTAGTTCTTCAATATATTTGCCGAGGGATCAATGTTGCTAACTTTTAATGAAAATCCTATTCGTGGTCTGTAAAAGGAAAAACCAATTAAACTTTTGATTGCCTTGCTTGAATTTTGATGTTACTTATTTAGATACAAATACATAAGTTATGTAATGTTAATACATTAATAGCAACTTTAACCAATTACTCATAGCTACGTCATCAAAGATTTTGAAGGAGGATAACATTAATTAATATCATCGGACTGTTAATGAATGAAGCTCAAAATTGCTTATTAACTCTGACATACATGAAATAGAAAACAAAACTACCCTCAGAAAGAACACACACATACATAGTTAATTATGAAAAATAGGACAGCCCTTATATTTATGCATAATATGTTTTTTTATTGCTTCTGTACACTACAACACAAGGCTGTATAGTAGTACAAGGCTGTCGTCAGATGAAATATGGTGATTAATATTCACGAAAGGACATTTCGAAAGGCATAATACCTATAATAACACCTTTACTCCAGAGTCCGTTGGAAACACGTTCTCGTTATGACTATACGATCCATTTATAGAGCAAGCCTTCCCAGTATCTATATAAAGTGACCTAAAATCGTAATCAAATGGATTTTACTTTGTTACGACATTTGAATGGAAACAACAGTGTTAGAGTTTGTTACGCGCGTAATCAGATTGTATATAAACGCACCCAAAGGCGAAACTAGCTGGGTAGCCTGTGATTTATCAAACGATCTCTAAGTGTAACTGAATAGAAGTAATTTACGCAATATACTAGCAACCTCTTGTTTAGGATATTGTTTGATGGCGCGCGAAACACAAAATGCGTACGACAATTTATTAAGGAAATATATAATCGCATTGAATACACTGTATTACAATATTTTGGCGAAATAAGGCAGTGGTTTTAGGTTGTATGTTAGAGATTTTACGATAATTCAACAAAGAACGGTTTTATCGCAGAAGTATACCTAATAATTATTTCATTTGGAACAATTTCACTTAATGTACCTGTTATGTGTATAACACATTACTTATAGATATTTTTAAATACATTCAGATCAGTCCTGGACGGAAATCGAATCCAGGACCCTCGATTTAGCTGTCAAAATGTTACAACTCTATTGCACCGATTATGGTGGAGTTTAATGTTTCTATAATTAGACATTTTTTATAATAAACCAGAAAAACATATGTTGGAGTTGCTTGCGGTGTAATCGCAAGGGTCTTATTTCTCGTCTACGCAACTTCCTATTACATAATTAACTGGTATTATACCGGGATTAGCAGCTTTGGTGTACGGTTTCACGGTCCTGCTTCCTAGTTTCACTACGCGTTTCTTCACGCTTACACACATCTTCGGCTGTGGCAATGATTAATGAGGTCTAATATTAAATTATTGTTATATATCATGTTAATTGTATGAATGGACAGTGCTTATGCATCTTACAAATTAAAGTTGAGTGGGTCACTATCATACTCGTTTTTATGGAATAAAAAATAGGTGAAATTGATATGGGTTTGCGATTTGTTGTAGCTCTACATGGAGATGCATTTTTTTTTATTGGTGTTCAGTTTTATTGGCCAGCTAAAAAAAATTTTACACGTTCAGTCTTGCTTCCTCGTTTGAGCACGTTTAACCCGTTTTTTATGTTAAATAGGAGAAAAGGCGCATTGTGACGCAATTGTCCCGTAAGACTTTGCGTTCGAAATATGGTTTATGTTACACCGCTGCGCATATTACAATGTATATGCATATATTTTGAATTAATATAGGTATATATATTAGAATAAGTTCACGCAATGCATACACTAAAATATTCCCCAAAATAATTTATTGTATTTTTGCGATTATTTGTTAGTATTAGCATTATTTGTAAAAATAAAACCTTAGTATGTTCCAACTTGAATACTAAAATGACTATATTTATTGTTTTATATTCTCTGTTCTATTTTACGATAGGAAATAAATTTGCAATCAAAATTACTTTTTAAATAGTTAATATTTTTTGCGTATATGTAGTTATGCATAATTAACCCCTATTTTGGACTCTAAGAATACGGGTATCAATCAATACTAATATTGAATAAGAATTACGTAGCGTAAAACGGAAAAATGATCTTATGTTTTTCTTTGTCTAATGCCAGAACTATTAGAAAAGGTAACTCGGCAACTTCTAATTAGTTGGATACTATGTTAGAATATATTTAGCAGGAAACCACCTCTGATTATCTAATGTTATGCTCGTTACTGACAGTATTTGATTCAGTCATGCTTATAAATGACTGAATATAGTCAAGACGTAAGTTTACCGTCTTTTTAGAGAAAAAATACTTTTGTAAATAAAATTGGAATAATCGTTTTTTTTTATTCCAACAATGTTTTCTTGTATTGCCAACTGTTTCCAATTCAAGCACGTTATGTAGTTTAAAAAAATTATGTTTAATTAAAAAGAAATAACTAGAACGCGTCATTAATACGCGAATTTCAAGTAATTCGTAAACCGGATCTATCAATCAAAAAGAAAAATGAATTCCTTTGTTGTGTTAATAATTTACGGTCCAATTAAATAGCTACTGTAAATATTAGCCATCAATCACTACGTTTTGAATTAAAGGATGTAATTATGTAAATCGATTGCACAGATAATAAACACAGCGTTGACTTCAAAAAAGTGTGTCACATCCCGTCCGTGAACGACCACAGATAACATACAGCTAAACACTAAACACTCCGGCACGGGACACACTTGGGTTTTGCGTTCACACTTTTTTGAAGTCACTTCACTGCACTACACTTAGTTTGGGCCTAACTCACCGTTTTTCTCATCTTGCCTCTTGAACGGTGGTTGGAGTCAGGGTTCGAACTGGATGCTATTCGGTTCGTGTGTTGTGTTTTTATAGGTGGTTATTTGGAAGCACTTTCGCCACTGCCCCTCTAGATACTGGAACAGCTTGATTCGCGCCAAGTCCTTCGTATTCGGCCGGTCGACAGGCGGGAAACAGACGCGAGACGCGCGGTGCGTTTCGAATTTCGAACGATATTTTTTATACTTCGAATTTCCTTTTTTTTTTAATGCAATTTTACCGTGACTCTCGTGCGATTCCTAGCAACGTTCCATTTATCGTTTTTTATTTTTATTTTTAATCTGGTAATTTTTTAAAATCATAAATTCACGTAATTTTTAGTTTTCCGCCTAGTGTCGAAATGTGTTGTAATTGGCACGCAGTATGTTATTTCTATATGATACGCGTTGAAAAGAAAACACACCGCTCAACCTTGTGCTTAACTTTCGATTTTCGTTAAATATAAACAAATTCATGGATATACAAGGACGTGGAGTTATTTTTTACTGAATTATAGGTATCGATATACGAGTATAAGAAAGGCGTTGACGGTTTGATCTACAAAAAATGCAATTGCATTTTTAATCCAATATATTAATTTATTTCTAGAACTGTAACAGTGGTTTTGGCATAATAATTGTTTGTTAACTTAATTTTACGTTGCTTACACAATGTATAATGAGATTCGAATTGAAGATGCAAAGTATTCTTGTAGTCGATAAATAACAAAGTTCGACTTTATTAACAAAATTACCATGTTCTCGTGTATGTTGCAATTCTATACAACTTACGTTTTATGCGTAGGCAGTGCGTAGTATTTCAACAAAGTTAGGTACTTAGGATATTTTTTGTTTTTTTTTTCCCACCAAATGTCAAGGTTGAAAACTGTGCGTGCGGAATCTAGATTTAACTTTAGAAAGGTATTATAGTAAATCGATCAATACGTTGTTACCTACCGTTTGAAATAGAATTTTAAAATATAATAACGTCGTTGTAAAATTGAAGTAAGTTATTGTGATAGCAAAATACAAATTCCCAATACACACCGTATGTAAATGTAAAAAAATAGAAATGCCTTTTATTTGTCGTTTCAATAGATACGGAAATCTTAATAACATTAATTGACCTTAGGGTCGACGTCACTAACATAGGAAAAAATTACAATCTGTGGTTATTTACGGTCAATGGGCCATATTTTCCAATGTTTTTCTTCCTCGCCACGGAAAAAGAATGCAATTGAACATTTTCTCTCTTTCTGACACATTTATAACGTGGTTAAGGGAGCGAGATGTAGTATACAATACAAAACGAATGAATACAGAGGTAAGATAGAAGGTCTGTAGGGACATTAGTGTGTGCAATATATGTACAGTGTTGCGTGAATTACACCTACATCAAAACGTATTAATATTTAGTAAAATATTTAACATTAATAATACTGAATACACACAAAAATCAAAATATAGAATCTGCCTACCCCATTAAGAATCTCGCATCATAGTATATCAAATATTGTTAATAAGAGTATTAATAACACAAAAAGAGTTACTACAATCAAATGACTTTTACTGTTTGTAATTGAGCCATGAGAAAATGCATGTAGAGTCGATCTTACGGGTACGTTATGACTATGTAGAGTCGGTGTAATGTGTCGCTGTTTCGTTCTAGTTAATTCAATATTGAATAACCCAATTGACACCAAATATAGCGGCTGCTTAGCGATCATATGTGAGATTACTAAACAATGTAGAGACTGGGCTCGGCTTACAGTTTTGTGTATTGAGTTACATTAATTTGAATGACACGATGATCTGGCCGATACCTCACTGACTCGGGGTAGTGAGTTCGATTCTTTTACATTATCTAGTGTCATATTTATTGTGTGGTGTAACATTGTCTATACAAGTAACTTTGTCACTACCATAATTACTGGAGACGCTTTCTGTCTGCCTAACTCTAATGAAAAGGGTCGTGATAATATTTAAGGTAATACATGTATTGTATATACATTATCAGACATGGGAGGGATAAGGGTCATTAAAAAGCCTGATAGTTCACTAGACTCATTTTTACATCCAAAATCAATACTATAAGGCCCATAAAAGCCCAAAGGAAGTTGAAAAAACTGATAATAAATACAAGAAAAACGACCTAATATAATTTATTTGTAAACGGAATGACTTTTGCGTTGTTGTAAATGCTTTATGAATTTTTTGTCAATATTAATTTGAATTTAATGAGCTATCACTTAAATGTCTACTATATTCGTATTTCCGTGTGGGCTGCGATTGAGAACTTACAAGGATTCATGATTTTTGGAAAGGTACCAGTTTGCTGAAAATGGTTTATTTCCTGATCTACATTATATGAACTCTGTACTTTAATATTTTTAACTTGTTAAATGTCAATAATGTCGAATAATCACACAGTAAAAAGAGAATATAGAATTTATTACATTAACTTTTCCAGTTAATTAGCATATTATTAGATTATTTTTTTTTATTCTATGTATTATACAAAATACATATGTACATACATTCATAGCTATCACGCCAGGTCCCTAACGGGGTAGGCAGAAAGCACCGAGTGCCAAATATCTGT
>DWEL01000268.1:0-10315 GCA_018245955.1 Myscelus nobilis
AATACTGGCAGAATTATATCACCAATGAGTTTAGTAAAGGAAATTGAAATGAAAGCAGATGCGTTATTAAATCAAGTGACATCAAAGAGAGATCTAGTACAGAAGGTTGGTGCTAGGTGGGACAAGTTTAATGTTCAGCACAAAGCATTGGCTGACGTTTTGCATACGGTACAAACAGCCTTAAACGACATGTCGCAGAAACTTGTGCCTTTAACTGAATCCACTATACAAGATATGACTGAAAAGTTAGATAATTTGGATGCAGAACTTAAGGAGAAACAGTCTATTAGGAAGGAGTTGAGAGAAGAAGGGTTACATTTGATGCGAGAAGATCAACCAAATATGGGAACAATACAAAACGCTCTTTCAGCTGCAGACAACAATTGGGACCAAGTAGTTAACAGTGTTCGTGACACAAAGAATAAATACATATTATTATCATCTACGTTGCAGGAATTGAAGAATTTCTCTGTAGCTTTTGACAGGGAAATGAGTAGGGCTGAACAGTTGTATAACGAATGCAAAGATGCACCAAACGATTACGTCCAAACAGCGCAATCGTTGGATAAAGCAAAAAAGAGTTTTGAAATTTTAAAACGATCAAAAGGGTTATTGGATCAGATGGACGTTATCAAGCAGTCAGTTTTAAAGCAAGCCTCAGCTCTGGGTGGTTTTGATACAACTCCGTTGGAAGAATCTTTCTTGGCCTCGCAGACTACTTGGGAAAGAGTCAATGACGCAATAATAAAAAGAATTCAAGATTTAGAATCTCAACTAATTGTCTGGAGACAGATCGACGATACTAAGAACCAATTACTAACTTGGTTGAGTGAAACAGGGCAAAACTTGGCCAATGCTTGTGATAATTTGGAGATCAGGTTTGGACAAAATCATCTTGCAAAGTATAAGGAGGAGTTGCCTTTGTATTTAGGTCTTAGAAATAGCATAAAGGCCAAATGCGAACAGATCACTAATTTAAATAAAAGTATTCCTGCGGGACAAGTTACTTCAGTTATTGATTACCTGGATAGTGAATTCAAAGCTTTGAAATTGTTAGCGGATAATTTAGATAGTGCTGTGTCTTCCTTAGAATCAAAAGAGAACAAACTGAAGGACAGCATTAAACGTCTTTCAGATAACGTGAGTAAAATACGAGATGACATTATAAAATGTGATGATATGTCAGGTGATAACGCAAAAATATTAGACCGATTAAAGAAATGTCAATTATGCAAAACAGAGCTACAAAACTTAAGTGATGAGATTGATAATCTGGCACAAAATGTATCAGAAATGAATGCTAATTACCCAGGTTTCTACGAATCGCTTGTGCCGAAAGAATTGAGTACATTACAGAAAAGATTTGAAAGCGTATTAGTACACGCTAATAAAACGGAAACAACGCTTTTAACGTTCTTACAAAAACTGTTTACTGATAAACTAAATATGTTTAATAGGAATCTAAAAATGTTAGATGATAAGACGAGATGGTGTGTGCCTGATGTAACGAGTGATAAATACAATTTGGAAGTTAAATGTGCAGCTCTTGCTGATGTGGAAAACGGAATTGCAGATAGTAACAAGAAGGTAGTTGAATTGAAGGAAGCGTGTGAAATTCTACGAGCTGTTGCTGAACCGGTTTGCGCCCAAGAAGCAGCTGTACAAACAGAAAAAGCACAGAAGAATTTAGATGTACTAAAAGCAAATTACGAAGAAATTAAAAATAGGTTGCAAGATAATATAAAAGCTTGGCAAGATTACGAAATGTTGCTTGAAAATGTTTCTGAGTGGTTAAAAGATAAAGAAAATCGAGTTCGACAAGAGGCAGTAAGCCTCCATGATTTAAAAGAAATTGATCAGAAAATTTCAGAAATTGACAACCTCAGCAGAGAGATAAAAGAGTACAATAGCGAAATAAATAGACTTACAGAAATCGGGGACAATATTTTGTCACGTAACCCTGATTCGCGTGTTCTGCAGTATATAAATCATTTAGTAACCAGATATCAAACTGTTGAGAAATTTATGGACAGTCATCTTAAGAGGCTTAAAGAATTAAAAGATAATAAAGGAAAGTATGATAAAACCATAGCTGAATTTAAAAATTGGCTACAAGACGCAAACGCTAAGATAACGGATTTAGCAGCAATGAGTAAACATGCCAAGCCTAGTCCAGCTGACTTAGAGCAAGTGAAGAGATTAAATGAAAATAAGGAATTGGGTCAGAGATTGCTTAATAACGCTGTTGAATGTGGCGAATCCCTATTCAGCGGTATAACACCTGAAGGACGCGAACAAATTAGAAATGAATTACGAACGTTAAGAGATTGCTTTGAAGATTCCGTTGATTCATTAAATAATGTAATTAAAGACATTGAAACAACTATTAATAAAAGGTCATCGTTTGATGATACTTTTAATCAGGTTCAAAAATGGATCACCGACAAGGAAAAGGAACTAGGCGATTTCAAACTGTGTCCCACCTTGCCCGAAAAGAAAGCTCAACTACACGCCAACAAAATTTTACATCAAGAGGTAGAATTACATCAGTCTATGCTGTCTCAGCTTACTGAGAAAATAAAACTCATGCCAGACGAAGAGGCAGAAAAAAGTCTTTCTAAAATCGTCGAAAGACATGCAAAGGTGGCAAAAGAACTTGAACGAAGAATCGCTACATGTGAAGCTCATGTATCTGATCATGAGAAATATGTGCAAATGTTTGAAGAGACTCGTGACCGGCTTAACCATATCGTAGCTGAAAACAGTATGTTAAACTATGGCGTCGTAACACAAAAAGATGATGTTGATGCCAAAATTAATGCTATTGAAAAAGTTACATCAAAAATGAAAGATATTGATAACGTTCTTGGAAGTTTGAAAACTCAACTACACACAGTTTTGGAAACGACTAGTTCTAATGGACATCCAGTTCTTATTAGTGAATTTGAACAACTAAAGGGAACCTGGGAACAATTCGCAACGCAGTGTCAAGATCACGACAAAAAATTAAAAGAAATGTTGAAACAATGGAATGAAAGTCAAAAAACTTTAGATGAACTTGAAGAATGGTTGAAAGTCAAAGAAAACCAACTAAGAGATCAAAGCCTTAAGAGCAGTCTTGAAGCTAAAATTGCTCATTTACAAAAAGTAAAAGAAATACAGAGTGAATTGGCATCTAGAAATGCTGAATTTTCTGCGCTCGGCGACACAAAACAGAACGTTACAGCTGAATCTGAACTTACATCTAAAACGTCGAAATTAGCGACCTTGTACCACACCTTAAATAACCTTGTTAATGAAATTATATCTAAGTATGAAATGTTTGTGTCGGAACATCAAGCTTTTGAAAATGAGTACAATGACATGGAAAAATGGCTGATGGGAATGCTTGGCGAACTACAAGATTTAAATGAAATTGTTGGTGACTATGCCGTTTTACAAGAGAAGCAGAATAAAGCCAAGGAACTGTATGAAGTGAGAAATAAGAAAACTCCGGTATTTGAGGAGTTCTTAAGTCTAGGCGAAAAACTTTATGCCCACACAAGTCCCGATGGTAGAGAGGTCGTTCGTCAAAAAATTCGTAAAATACGCACGTTATGGGATAGTTTTGGTGATAGTTTCCAAGAAACCGTTAACAAGTTGGATCAGTGCTTACTTCAATTCTCCGACTTTTCATTAGCTCAAGAACAACTTACTAAGTGGCTTAAGGATGTTGAAAGAGCCATGCAGCGGCACACAGAGTTAAAGGCATCTTTAGAAGAGAAAAAGGCACAATTACAAAATCACAAAATAATGCATCAAGAAATAATGACACATCAACAGTTAGTGGAATCGGTTTGCGATAAAGCTCAACAGTTAGTAGATCAAACACACGATGCTTCATTAAATGTTTATTTACAATCAATAAAACAGTTATTCCAAAACATTGTAACGAAGTCTCAAAATCTGCAAGACAATTTGGAAGATTGTGTGAAACGTCATGAAGACCTTGTAAAATTAATTCAGCAATATAAAGAGTGGCTAGGGTCACAGTCAGAAAAGCTTTTGGATATTGAAAATGCTACCGGAGAAAAACCAGAGATCATAAGAAAATTGCAATCGGCTTTAGCACTGAAAGACATTGAAAAAGTGGGTTCTAGTAAACTGGATGAAATTCGTGGAATTTTTGCAGTCGTAAGCAAAAGTACATCGGAAGCTGGTAATACAGCTATCAAAGCTGAAATTGATAACTTGCACGATCAGTTACGTAATATGGTCGATAGTATTGGTACATCTGAACAAAAATTAAAACATACATTGGAAATCTGGAATAAATTTGATTCATCTATGGAATCCATATCAGAATGGCTTAAGAATATGGAATCAAAGTGCCGCGATCAAGCACTTTCCTCTACTTTGCAAGAAAAAGAAGCACAACTGCAACGATATGTTAACCTCCGGAACAGCATTCATGCAAAAGAAAAAGAAATTGATGCTTTTGTTGATGAATCACATAATCTAATTCAACTTAGTGGTGTGGAGAGACTTAAGCCTCTTGTTACTCAAGTTAGTAGCCGGTACCAACAGTTGCATTTGATTTCTAAAGATATAGTGAACCATTGGTCAGAGTTGGTAGCAGATCACAAAAAGTATGTCCAACTTCGTAACGAGTTTGACTCATGGCTAAAACCTTTAGAAGAGCAGTTGTCGCAAATGATCACTAAAGAAGATAAACTTAGTATAGAGAGTAAGGGTAATAAACTTCAAGTATTTTTACTGGAAAGAGATAATGGGGAGCATAAGATGGGAATTTTAACAACAGCTGGAGACAAAGTTTTACCTGAAACAGCTGCGAATGGCAGAGAAAATATCCGAACCGAAATCAGAACTCTTCGAGAAAGGTGGGACAAACTTAATGACAGTATTCTTCAACAACAAAAGGAATACGAGTCACAGACTTTGCAGTGGTCAAGTTACCAAGACGTTTTACAACAAACTTTATCATGGCTTGACGAAAAAGAGAAAATTGTAGAAACGGAAGAGAAAGCAACACTCAATTCAGCTCAGGAGATAAAATCTAAACTACTGAAAAATAAAACCCTTTTACAAGAAATTTGCTCACACAAAAGAGTTATCGAAACCGTTACGGAAAAAGCAAAGAGCGTGGCTGCTAGCATTCATTCAGGAAAAGGAGATAGTGATGCAATGACGTCTACTATTCAATCAGTTTGGGATCGCTATAACGCCCTCACTAATAGGCTTACAGCGATAATAGATAAGCATGAAAGCACATTTGACATCTACCAACAGTTTGCGGACCAGCAAAAATCTCTTCAAGACTACCAGAAACATCTGTGGGATCGTCTCCATCTTCTCTCAGACTTCACTGGCAACAAAGCTGCTTTGCAAAGTAAACTTGTAAAAATACAAGAGCTGTTAGATGCAATACCTACTGGAAATAATAAATTGAAGATCCTATCAGATCTTATAAATAACAGTGGTTCAAAATTATCACCAAGAGGTAAAGAGGGTATGTCACGAGAATTGGGATTACTAAGAGCCGACTTGGAGAAATTCACTGCTACCGTACATGATGTTAAACGTGGAATTGAAGATAAAATTCAACAATGGATAGAATTTGACAGCGCCAGTGACCGGTTGCAGCATTGGTTGAGTGACACCGAAATGAGTTTAAAAACCTACACACCGAAAGCGACCCTGGAAGAAAAGATTGACCAGCTCAATAAATATCAGGTATGTTAATTTTTTCTAATTCACATATTATTTGATTAAGTTTTTTTATGATACTACTGGAAGTGATTTAATATTGACGTGCATTTTGAACAGGAGTTAAGTAAATCGATTGATAATCACGAAAACGATTTGACTGCCGTCAAAAATTTGGGCGAAGCATTGGACCAAGTAAGATTGCAAGAAGTATAGCATATTACTACTTCTTCGGCACTGTAGGGTGTAGCCTAATTTTCAGTAGATCTAATATCACGAAAATAATCGTATTCCTTATTGTGAAACCTTAACCAAAAGGTCATATTTCTACTGGCAATCTATGATATTACTATAACTTCTATAATAAATTTATTTTCAATTATTTTTGAAACTACTAATAATTTAGACGCATCGGGTGCGGTATTGTGTAAGTCTTAATAATCAACAGTCTTATATCTATCTATATGACGATACTAATGGTAGTTGTCGTAGTTTAGTTTAAAATTAATAATACATTTTAGATTTTCCATTATTTACTTAACAAATATAAATTTATTACAGGCAATCTTGGCTAATCTGAAGAAGACAGAAAACGATGTTGATAAACTTACCGATGAATTTAGCGATCTCATTGAAAATTGTAACGATACCCGAATTACAATGAATTTACAGCAAATGACATCTCGATTCCAGTCAGTACATTCAACTGCCAAAGAACTTGTTAAGAAATGTCAGCAGGCAGTGAACGACCATAATGCCTATCAAGAGAAGTATAATCAATGCACCGAATGGATTAAAGCTGCTCAACATAAGTTTGATGAATGTCAAAAGAACTTATCGAACACACCTGATGGAATAAATGCAAAACGGGAAAGCCTTAATGATTTACTGGCACAGCGACGCAACGCCACACTTCTCGTTAATAACACTTTTGAATTAGGCGAGAAATTATATCCATCTACATCGCCTGAGGGTAAAGAATTGATCGAACAACAGCTACAAGATATCCAACAAACTTTGGATAATTTGTATGATAACATCACAAAAGCTGAAAGAGATTTGGATTCGGAGCTCAATAAATGGTCATCGTTCGAAGATAATCTAAAGACCGTGCAGCAGTGGTTAGGTTTAGCTGAAAAGAGTCTTCCTAAAGAAATTCAGTTAAAAGCAACTCTTGACGAGAAACGTAATCAATTAAACGTTTACAGAAATTACCTTCAGGATGCGATTGCTCACCAACAAGACATTTCTGATTTAGAAGTTCGTGCACAAACTTTGCCTGATGTTAACAAAGATATTGCTAAAGAAATTAGCCAACTGAAAAAAAGACACGACTCGATTTCGTCACGAGCAAAATCATTTGTTGAACAGTATGAAGCAATCGTTAATAATCACCAACAGTACAGTAAGGCTGTTATGGACCTACAGGAATGGGTTGAGGCAACACATAACACTGCCCAGCTTTGGGGTGATGTCAATTTGGAAAGAGTAGCTTTGAGCAGTAATTGCGAGAAATTGAAATCTTTACAAGTCAACTTACCCGAAGAAAAGAACCGCATAGATAAAATACGATCGTTGGGCGAAAAAGTTCTTCCCGGTACAATAAGCAGTGGACAAGCGAACATAAGAAATCAAATCGATGCCTCACACCAAGAATGGGAGGGCCTAGTCTCATTTATAAACAAAACTATTGAGACCTTGGAGAACAAAATACAACAATGGAATGAATATGAAAATATGAAAGATCAGTGTCTGGCATGGATTAGGAATACAGATACACAGATTCATGCGGTTGACCTAAAGGCTACCCTGCCGGAAAAACAAGAGCAATTCAAGAAGTTCCAAGAGTTACAAGGCGAAGTTCGCGCTAAGGAACTCGAAATTGATAATATCACCGAGAAAGCTCAATCCTTGTACACTGGTGTTTTAGGACCTCGTGGATCTCAAATATCAGATTTAACTGTCAAATATCAAGCTCTCACGCAAAAAGTTAAAGATTTGACTAACAGATGGCAGCAGTATGTAAAAACACACCAAGAATTCACAAGTAACGTCGCCGAATGTTCTCAATGGATCGAAGAATTGAGAGATAAACTAGATTTCTGCGCAGATCTGAGCTCGTGCTCTCAAGATGACTTGGAGACCAAACTGGTCTTAATACAAAATTTGTTGCTCACTAAAGATGAAGGTTTCACCAAAGTCCAATCCTTGGTGGAGTTGGCCCAAAATGTAATGGCTAATACGGCTCCAGCAGGCCATGATGCTATTAACAACTCATTGGTGGCATTACAAGAACAATGGTCGGCATTATTGTCAAGAATGATTGAAACAAAGAATATGTTAGATGACTCTGTAACTAAATGGGCTGGTTTCTTGGAACAAATTCAATTAATAGAGAAGAGTAACACCTGGCTTGAAAATATGCTGACTGAATTGACTCCATATGAATCGTCCATGTCAGACAAACGAGCACAGCTCGAGAAACTCAAGGAAGTTGAAGAGAAAGCACGATGTGATCGTATTGATGTAGATACTCTAAAAGCTAAAGCAGCGGAAATGCTTGCAAGTGGTCAGCAAAATCAAGTAGCTTCAAAAGCGCAAGAAACATTGAACAAATTTGATTCGCTTTATGATAAAGTTAAAAAGCTATTGGCCGACCGCGAGGAGCAATACAAAGACCATAGATTATACAAGGAAGCACACGATGAATTAATTCAATGGCTGAGCAGAGCCAGAGAAAAAGTTCCATCCTTAAAATCTAAGCCTTTAAGTGATAAATTGGCAATCGAAAACTCTGTTGCACCACTCGATGCGCTTATCAATAAACAAGCTCAAGGAGAGCTGCTATTGGAACATCTACAGCATACCGGAGAGGTCGTGCTTGCCAGCACTTCACCGGACGGTCAGGTTATCATTAAGAATGAAATGAAAGCATTAAAAGAAAGCTTTGATGACTTGTTCAATGAAATCAAACAGCAGAAGAGTCAGTTAGAGCATACTGTTAACCAGTGGCGTGAGTATAAAGATGAATATGAAAGGTTATCGGATTGGCTACAACAGAAAGAAATTCTTATTAAAAATCATAAATTAGCTTTACTTGGAACTGCAAAGGAGAAAGGCGGTCAAGTCAATGAAGTAAAAGAAATTGTCGATCAATTGAATAAGGGCAAAGCAGATATTGACAGCTTCAATGCGTCAGCATCTGGTCTTCTTTCTTCCCACCTAGATACTTACGTCAACAACCAACTGAGGCACCTGAACTCTAGATATCAAGTATTAGTTAACATGGCAAATGATGTTCTAAAGAAAGTTGAGACTAACTATGAACAACATCAGAACTATGATGATAACTATGTGAAAACAAAGAAATGGATTGACGACGCGTGGGAAATTACACGAAGTGGTAGCGATACTGGCAGAAATAGCAGCAAGGACGCCTTGCAGAAACGTTTGGAACAAATCGAAGATCTTTTGAAAAGACGCGAAGAAGGCCAAAATCTTGTCCATGCCACCATTAACAGTGGAGAGAAAGTTCTAAGGAACACACGATCCGATGGCAAAGATAAAATCAACACAGAATTAAAGGAGTTGCAAAACGAATGGGATCGACTAGTTAAGAAAATGACAACTGCTAAAGTGCATCTTGAAACTGCATTACTCCAATGGGCGGACTACAGTTCTAGTTACTCGCAACTGCAGCAATGGATCTCTGACAGAGAAGCAAAACTCCAAGAAGTGTGTGAGCAGAAGGTCGCCAAGTCTAAGAAAGGCCAAGACCGCCTCGCCGGTCTCACGACTGGCCTGAGCCTCGGCGAACGTAAAGCCACACTCCGTCAAACAAACAATATTGTTCAAGATATCGTTTCGTTTGAACCCATGATTCAGTCTGTAACTTCTAAGGCTTCGGAGCTTATGCAACAAGCTCCGGCGTCTGAAATCACTAGCAAATACGAAACACTCTCCAAACAAGCTAAAGATTTGTATGAAAAACAGAAGGAAACAGTGGAACAACACCAGGCATTCATCGATGCTGGTTCAGACTTTGTCCAATGGATAAGAGCCACTAAGGAGAAACTAGGGAAATGTTCGGACGCTACGGGAGACAAGGAGTCTCTCAGCAGCAAGATATCACAGCTGAAGGTGTTGGAAAGCGAATTGCCAACGGGCCAAGCGAAATTGCAGAAGGCGCTCGAGCAGGGTGAGATTTCTTGCGGTTTAGCGGACGAGGAAGACAGAGAGGACATTGAAGAGGAAGTGGCTCTTATGCAAGAGGAATATGATACCTACGTGTAAGTTATCTTCATTAAAAGCTTTATTTAAGTAGTCTTGTTAGTTTGTATGTGAGACTAAACAGAAATTTTGCACCTAAGTTTGGGTTTGATGAATAAGCATGATTTGCTTAGCCACAAGCTTTTATATTAGTTAATCGGGGAATGTTATATATTGATGGGATTGATGGGATTGATGGGTTTGATGATATTTAAAGTTTATTTTCATCTTTTTAAAACATGTTCATAAAAGCTTGTTCTTAAGAATACACTTTTAGCAATACATTTTTTTCGCTGCATTATATTATTGGTATAACGGCTTAATATTTTTAATTGTACAC
>DWEL01000269.1:0-10312 GCA_018245955.1 Myscelus nobilis
GCAAAACGTAAATTAGGAAAAAAAAAAAAAAAAATTGGTCTAAGCCCTCCTTTAGACAAATGTTTTGTACAATGTACATGACATTATGTTCCATTCGTTTGTTCACTGCAAGCGCTCGGCTCGATCTAGTTTGGATAAAGTACATGTCGTCTATTGGACCTAGATATTGAATGAGGAAAAAAATGAGAATTGCTATAAATTTATTAATCTGTTGACGAGATCCGCTATAATTTTATTCTGTGGTGATTGCCTTGTCTCTGTTAGGTATAGGTTTTTGTGAAATACATTGTAAACTATAGTTCTAATGAAATATTAAATATAATAAGTAAAAGGAACAGGATTCGATTAAAAATTAATATGTTGAAAAAAACTACGTATAATCTGAAATTCATAGCTTATACCTGACCTTTGTCGTGTTGCAAATGAGCAGAGGATGGTAAGCAAATATTAATAAACTACTAGAGAGTTATTACATTAGATAAGAACTTTATCTCGCTGCATTATTTGTATTCTATATGAATAAATAACACTTGTTTATTCCAGGTTTTCTCTGGATGCTTACGAAATCTTAGGACTATTTCTGGCCATTATGTTGTATAGTGTAGTGAATGAAACCCTGGTAAAATCTGCTTGGTCTACTTTTATCCGAAACAAGTGTTTTATGTTTTGGAGTATTTTATTGAACTCCTTATCAAATGGGCCATTGTCTCAGCTGTTTCAAAACTCAAACAAATGTTGATTCTTTATCATCCCCTCACAGGAAAAAAGATGGTATGTAATAATTCATTTCAGTAACATTAAGAAATAGTACAATAATATTTAGAAATGAACATTGGTTAATGGGAGATACATTTAATTGCTTCCATATCTTGTAATAGACATCTGTTTGTTATGATGATCTTATATCTATTGGAGCTCAAGCTAAATACTTTCACTGTGCTCTGTTAAATTGCCTACAGTCATGTTTGAGTTTGAATAATCACAGTTGTTATCAAGAGTCCCTTATTTCAGAAATTACAGAAATAGTCACTACTAATCAAGTGCCTTCTGTCATGGTCCCAGACTACCCCCAGGAAGAACCGCTACTCTGTGACAATGAAAATAGCATAAATTGTTATAAAAATAGTAGTACTGGTCAAAATTCTATAACTTTGACCTCGTTTGGTGATCTTAGTACTAGAGAGATTATCAATTCACATAGGACAAATGTGAACACAGAAAAAACACAAAAATTATTCTATCATAAGCCATTAATTCCTCGAACAATGTCAGCTTTGAGTTCTAATGAATCAAAAATTTCAGAGACAAAAATTAATCAATTATTTGATCAGTACAAAGATTCTTTAGAAGAAGCAATTTTAGCAGAAGGTATTGAAAATCTGTGCAATGATCTACAGCTCAATCCAGATGACTTTAAAGTCTTAGTGCTCGCTTGGAAATTAAATGCTAGTCAAATGTGTAGATTCACAAAGGTTGAGTTCGTGCAAGGTTTGAAAAACATGAAAACTGATTCTATTAAAGGTATACAACAAAAATTGAATGACATGACTAATGAGCTAAGGAGGGATACTGAACAGTTTAAAGACTTGTATAGATTTACATTTAAATTTGGCTTAGATGTTAGTACCGGTCAGAGAATACTACCTTCAGACATTGCTGTAGTACTGTGGCGTCTAGTCTTCACTAACAATGAACCCCCTATATTGGACAGGTGGTTGTGCTATTTAGAAAACAATCAGCATATTAGAGGCATCCCTAAAGACACTTGGTACATGTTTCTGAATTTTATTGAATTTGTTGGTGATGATCTCAGTAGTTATGATGACACAGAAGCATGGCCCAGTTTATTTGATGATTTTGTGGAGTATGAAAATGACCAAATGAATCAGAACATTACAAAAACAAATATAAGAATCCAGGATTAATTCAGTTCTGCCAAATTTTAGCTACAATAGGTACTTAAGTATTGAGACTGATAAGCAGAAAATGAATACTGTATTATGTCAGAAAGTAAATCATTAAATGAATTTTGGGAAAATGCAAACAGATTTCTTCACAAAATATTTAATACTGAAAAGTTCAGACAAATGTATATATGGTCATTATATATTTTGTAACTATTTGTGAAACTATATACCTACTTAAGCTTTAGTTCTTTTAAGCATTGACATTCCAGTAATGGAATTAGAAAAATTGTAAATATTCTATATTCTCTAAAGGTGCCTGTATATCACTTGTCTATGTTTGATCCCAATGACACAATATAGGTGGTTATTTTTAATAGTAATAAAAAAATAATTGATCCCAAGATAATCAAATATACAGGCACCTTTACACGAGTTGCTTCACTGGGAGACTTTATGCTATGTATTGACATACTTGCTCACTTTGCTACATGACCTATCTTAGCACCATCCATAAATGCCTGATATTGATATGCATAATATGACTCTAATCTAAATATTTTTTATTGTTGGTTGAATTTCATGGATATTTTAATTTTTGAAATGAATTGTGAATAGTAATGTGATTTGTATACTAGATAATTTTCATTTTCCTGTTACCAACTTGAAATAGTCATACAAGTTTTGTTTACATTTATTTGTATATTATACTGTCTTATGACAATAGAATACAAATGACTACCAGCTATAGGGAAGCTTCGGAACTCAGGAAGCTTTGAAAGATACATGATATTCTTGAAAAAAAATCATGATTCTCATTAAGTGTACATACTTAATTTATAATTATTAAACTGTTCATTTTTTTAAAGTATCATGAAATCACTCACATCACATAAGATACTGTTGTTGTGGGATCACATCAAGTGGGTTGTCCATGTTGACGAAAACATAAGTGCAAACCATTTCATGTATCAATGATCATTTTATTAATTGCTAAATTGTAAATATATTCTCTTAATCAGCATTGAATAAAAGGTCTTCGAATATTGGTATCGAGTGTTTTAATAGTCAAAAGTTGTAAGATTAGCATAGGATGGCTAATGGGCGATATGTAAATTTACAAAAATACAAATATAATAGTACTTTTAATAAAATTTTATTTTAAACAAAATAATATAGCAGTATTTTGAATGCACGCGAGGCGAGCCAGGCCCCCGACTGAAACAGAAAAGGCACTACGGCCCGGAGCGGCTGGGCGCCGCGCCGAGCCCTACACTCCCATACTATAAGCAGTCGGCAAATAAACTATAGCACAAGGTGAACCGCGACGGGGAGCTGCGTACGCCTCACGCTTCGTCTGATATACACAAAATATCGAATATGATACAATCCCCATTATACGTAAAACCGATTACATTTTTAAAAAAAGCGCAGGAAATTTATAAATTCATCATATACATTTATATTTAGGTGGTTGAAACGACGTTTTAAAATTGATACGAACCAAAACCTCACTCCATATTCGCACAACTTTAATAAGTACTTAGTGTCCGAAGTTGAACGTCGATTAATTTACGTGCACATATGTTATTGCCACAATTAAAATTCGCAAACCTGTGCCGACGAAAAGTTTGAGATAATTTTTGTGAACAATTATATAAAGTTGCTGCTCCTGTATTGTTATTAAATACTGCTGTTGTCTATTTATTGATCACTAAAGAGGTATTACCTATTAGCATAATTTTATAAAAAAAAAATTGCAAGTAAATTAATATGTATTAATAACTAAATAAATGAAAGGAGTTATGATAATGATGACGCCAACATTCTACCTTTAAGTAGAAATGCAAATAAACATGCATGTTAGAATTTATTATGTAATCTTCAAAGCTAATTGATTTAGTTTAAATAATATTGTGTTTAAAATAAGGAACAATATAATATTGACTTATTATATGAAAATAGATCAAGATAATATCTAAAATTGTTAGGATGATCAATGATCTATAATGGCGCGACTTTAATAATTTGAATATGCAGAGACGACATATTGCTTTCAACGCGGCATATAAATTAAAAGAAATTAAATATCCATGAACATAAAATTTGATTTGAAGCAATTACGATGGTAAAACGAAGGTATTCAGTATGTGTGCTAACACATCGTTCTTATTACAATGACTAAAAGAATACAATAATCTATTTTGCTATACTCCGTCCATACTAAGTGAATCGATCACCCTAATAATGTGTACGTGAGAGCTAAATCCATCTTTAAACCACATCTATTAATCCTGATTAATGTACATTAGGATTGTAGTACAACTGGATGCCCTATTAATCCAATTCATGAATGTACAACTGTAACAAATGTAACAAAATATCATACATACATATACTCATACAATATTGTGAATCTATTAATTGAAATGCTAATGAAAATTAAATACGATCATTCAGAACATCCCATCAACTCTAGGAGAAAACGAGAAGGGCATAATCGGGAAAAATCGTAAGCAAAATACATAAGGCCTTTTTGTGATTTTCATTTTTGAATTATTGTATAATTAGCATGTGACAGCAATAGCAGCTTTTGATTATTTAGCTTAAATTTTTAGTATAAATAATTTACGCAATAAATACGTACTAAACAAACCTTAAAGAAGTCTTAAAGAAATACTTTTGAAATAATGAATCAATTAAAATTGTGGAGTATTATTTAGTATAACGACTAAGTGAGATACATATTACAACCGATTTTATTTTCTCATTTATAAACGAAGAGTTTGTAGCATAAATTTGGGCATAAAAACTTCGCGTGTTTTACCGTACACAATATTGAGCACACCTGTTTAATTTTACCGGGCACTTATTGGAAGCTGCTGGATTATATTAAAACTCACGGTTGAAATAAAATGTCAATTTGAAATGTTACCATTTGTAAAGGATTCTTTTCAGTTTAAAGAACAAGCACTAACATCTGCACATTGTGTTGTAATTTATTATTAGAGATTATCTCGCGTTATGGCAGTGGCTGTGAAATAGTCTCAAGAGGACTAGCTTTTCAATAATCCGGTAAGTTCGATGACGAAGCGACACTAGAGCTCTCACATAAATCCCAAATACAGTATTACAATTACATGCATTCACTGATGATGTATGTAGGTTTTGGAAAGGCCTATCCTAACTAAATTACAAATTATAGTGCCAAATTTACTCGATCACTTTCAGGACTTTGCCAATGGCGATAGTTTTATCTGAAACAAACATTAGCATCCATTAATAAATGAAAAAATTAATCTCATCCATTTATAGTTTAAAAAAGCAGCGATAGCCTAGTTGTGTGAAATTCAGCTTCTCCAGGAGGTCTGGGTTTGATCCTGGCATGCACCTCTGACTTGTTATGTGCGGTTTATAATTAAAAATGTAAATATTGCTATAACAGTGAAGAAAAAATCGCGAGGAAACCTGCACACTTTAGAGATTTTATAAAGAATACATTTTCTGTGATGTGGCAAGTCTACGAATCCGCACTTGGCCTGTGTGGTAGACGATGGCCTGCATCCCTCTCAATATGAGAGGAGACCCGGTCCAGTAGTGGGCCACTAAAAGAGTTCAGTAAAAATGGAAAAATTTTTTTGCAATGACTGACATTGCCAATCACGGGAATTATATCTATACATGTGTCATCACATTTTGCTTACCATTAGAGCTAATGTTAATTTTTAAATACATATATAACTCAAAAAAGTCAGTTGTCTGTATCTTAACTTGAAACTTACAGCGGGGCAGCTCAAATTCACTAAGCAGGGCTATCACTATTCATAACCTCAAATCACTATCATAGCAATGCCAAATTAGTTGAACATTATGATATAAAAGTACTGTTTAAAATAATGATTGTTACAACCACGAAGTAAATTTTCTTTCTGTAACTAAGGTTGATGAAATTAGTAATGTGTTTAAAGAGAACCTACTTTCGTCTCTTAATGTGAATCTGCCCATTTGAGCAAACTTCTTGAATGGTTCTAAGCAAATGACCCCTGCACACTCTATCCTCATGATAGCAACTTGGTCTTGTTTCACGAAGCGCGGCCGCGTCTTAGATTTCTCTCCAGTCTTTTTGTCCACTAAACAGATTAATGCCTGGAAAGTTACAATAGAATGACTTAATGATATACATTTATTTATTTGGTAGTTACAGTATGTGTATAAAAAATGATTTATTGACCAGTTAATAGATTATCAATGTAATACAGTGAATAAAATAAATTTAACAACAATTAGTTTGTAAATAGTTTGAGCAGATATTGGAAAATTACAAAACTTATTCTAGACAAATGTGTAGTAAGCAATATAGTATAAGCTATATAGTTTTCAAGTAACAATGGTAACCTTCACAGTAACTTCCTCAGCTGCACAATGTATGTGCATTACAGCAGAGTAACCGGCACAAATGATGGATTTGTGCTCTAAAATCACAACTTGGGCATCGAAAACCTGAAAACATTGACTCATTTTTAGACAGATTAAAGACTACCATGTATGAATCACACATGTAATGCTTTGAAATAGTCGAGACAAATGGTTCTACAATTAACTATGCATCTGATAGTCTCGAGGTAATTTTATTCACTGAGATTGTTAAATGCTATCTATTATCTGTTTATGTTTTTGACTTTACTCACTCTGCCCGTAGTGATGGGGTTGGCTATGTCGCAAAGGACAAATCCAGGGGATACATCCTCCTCTTCAATTCCCTTGAGCTTGACTTTAACATTCTCACCGGGTCCAATTGATGTGACTTCGATTTCATCTGACCATAATTGATCCACAGTTACTTGAGCCTGAAAAAGAGTATTATATAAGAAATGTTCAGAAAAACCAAACAAATTTTATTAAACTATGTTTACTAGTTAAATACAAGTATAGTGCATCTGATGAGACAAAATAACAATTATAAACACGATGACTTGTACTCGGGTAACTTATAATAAGGTTGAATCATATCACTGTCTTTATTCTTTTGCACATATTGTTGCAACTGAAAGTAGACAGCTACTTGCCACCATGTGTTTCTGGCAGGCATTTCTGGGAAAAGTGGCTCTGTCAGGTGCAAGCATTAAAAACATTTGGCTCAAAAGTGTGCCATCTTGTACCTTCAGAGGTCATTGATACTTGGTTTGAATAGTGAAAATTATCAACCCTTTTGGTGATGTTGAAAAGTATTTGATGATGGCATTAAAAATGTATTTGCTGTTACAATGCCTTTATTATACAACTGACAATACTACAGATAGTTTTGTCAAACTGTAACAGTATCAGAATCTACTAAAGAATTCAACGAGTAGACATTTTTATAACTTTTGTTTGTTTTGTTTTTAATAAACTAATTCATATCTTTTGATATTAGTTAAGAAGAGTATTTGCCACTGCCAGCTGCTTACAAGTGACATAATACTAGAAAATGCATATGAAATATGGGATGACATACTCTATTAGGCATGAGGAATAAGGTGCTGGTCTTTCGCGTGGTCCCCGCTTCCACCTTGCCCATGAGCACAGTGCCCATGTCCTTGTATTTATCAACAACGGGCATTATGAATGGACCATCCATTTTTCGGTTAAGCGAGGGCAGCTCATCGATCAGTTGGATGAACGAGGGCCCACGGTACCATGAACATATCTCCTCTGATACCTGTAAAATTAATGATAATAATGAGATAGATATCATTACATATTTTAGCTTTTATATTATACAAAGACAAAGATTTATATACATATAATTTAATTTACTTATTGATAAAAACATGCCATGTGACTCTCTGTAACTAGAAGCTGTTTTCTATAACTAGTGTTGAGGGGTTATCGCATTTGGTGAATATATTTTTTTTTATATTTTAAAACACAAGCTATTTTTATAACACTAGGACTAGGTTTTGGCCAGGAACCCCTAGACTTAAAATAAAAACTACATCAATAGTACACATTCATTATGTATTTCTTGGGGACATTCATTCAAACATTTCAGTTCTTGCAGACACCTGGCAATCCATGGATCGATTGGGAATCTCTGTTGCAAATTCTGAATACATGTGAAAGTTAAATTTTTTTGTAGGTAGATGAACTTTAGAAGTCAGATTACTTGCGACCTTCATTACAGAATACACTATATTCTTCTACATACTTGTTCCAATAAACCTTGTCCTGTTTGTCCAGAAACAGGTAAAAATGACAGGTCCTTCGCTGTATTGAATCCCAATTTCTTGAGGTATGGTAATATTTTATCTCGACATTCGTTGTATCTAAACATAAAAGGATCATTGTTATTGCATAATTGTTTTATTCCATTTCAATTACTAAACCTTGGTTACATTTAATGCCATATAATCTATACTAATAAATAAAATGTTGTACTACTTGTTGTAGTATACTAATAAATATATAGTTTACTATAACAAGTATAAATAATAGTATACTAATAAGTTTGTACCGGCTGGACTGGCTGGCTGGATTTTGACGGCACCTTCACTGGCAGATCGCTGATGTAACAAGGAGTAACTTAGGCTACTTTTATTTTAGCATTATATAACTTTTTTGGTAAATTAAACGAGGACGAAGTCGCGGGTACAGCTAGTATAACATATATATTCTGTATCTTCTGTACCATCTCAGTCAAAATACAGTAGTTTGCTAAATAAATAAACTGATGAAAATTAACAAAGATAAATGGCAAAATAGAGTAGTCACCTTTTTTCATCCCAGTTTACCGTTGGGTCATCCATTTTATTGACAAGGGCTACTAAATGCTTGACACCTGCAGTTTTGGCCAGCATCGCATGTTCACGAGTCTGCCCCCCTCTGTCAAAACCTGTTTCAAACTCTCCTTTCCTAGCTGATATTACCTGGAATATGTCAATATCTATCAATTACTTTCTCCACATTTACTCTATTATGCACAAGGATTTCATATCTATATAGCATAAATTAGTAGAAGAATAAGCATCACAATACTCTGACAGAATATTTTTTTAATTAAGAAAATTATAGACTTTCCGGCCTTACAGAGACACAACTTTCAGTAAACAAGTAAACAACAATAAAGAAATAAATCAAAGAAACTACCAATTGCGTTCTCTTCAAGTATGAAAAATATAACACGTGACTATTACAAAAATAGCTTTGAATCATTTATATTTAATAAGTTTAAATACATACCAAAACAGCTAAATCAGCCTGTGCAGCGCCACCTATCATATTAGGTACAAAACTTTTGTGTCCAGGCGCATCAAGTATTGTAAAATGCTTCTTTTCAGTCTCGAAATAGGCTCTTCCTACCTCTACAGTCTTTCCTTTGTCTCTTTCTGTATAATAATAAAGAGAATTAATCATTACATAATGGACTATCTGTTACAATATAAAACTTTGTACAAGTGAAGGTCAACACTTGCTATGGTTCTTACATCCATCCTTGCATATTCAGCATCAAGCGTCTCCTGTATGCACATCATTCATCAATTAAAAACTTTGTACAATTCAAGGGGTTTTACATGCCTTCTTGGTTTGTGTCCAATGCCCATGACAAATACCAGGACTCTCTGGACTTCTCTCTTGCTTCCCTTTCATATTTTTCCAGCGTTCTCTTGTCAACCATTCCTGTCAATGACATTATCTGACCACCAATTGTAGATTTACCAGCATCTGAAATTTTTTTTTTATTCACATCTTCAAAAGATATTTCTGGTAGACGATTAAGCCAGTAGGTGAGAAAAATGCAATTTAAAAAAAAAGTGTTGAACAATAAAATCAAGTTATTCACAAATATATTGCAATAATTCCAAAGTCAGATAAATAATGTGCTTCCGAATATAAAGAAATCTTGTATTAAAAGAATGGTGTTTTATTATTTTTAAGTCATCATTTGCTATCTTAGACTCTTTAGACTTTTATACATAAAATGAAACAAAATATGTACATACCATTGAAATAAAATAATATCATATGGCTTTTAAGACAATATTGATTATCAAAGGGTTTCCTTAAATGCCTGTTACAATTTTAATACAAAATGTTATACATAATAAAATTCAATTTAAACAACAGCTGAACATACAAACAATTCTATAAATAGTCCTCAATTATATGTTGTAATTACTAAATATAGAAAAAATGTATTAGTAACAAAAATGCAACCCCCATAAGACTGGATTTGTAATTTGAGAATAGTAATTTAATATCCTAAGCACGGCTGTGGGCATATTAACCCTTTCACGACCAAGGGATACATTTTTCCCATTTTTAAAATTCGTAATCTACTGTTCAATTATTACGTTGTAGGGATGTGAGTGTCTTCGTAGTTGAAATGAAAATACCTTTTTACACTCCCCACGTATATTCATCAACAAAAT
>DWEL01000270.1:0-10307 GCA_018245955.1 Myscelus nobilis
CCTGGTTTGTTATAATTTTTTTTGGTATTTTGTGAAAAAAAAATAATTTGGCAGTAATCTAGCTTGTACCTAATAACCATTGAGAGAGAATTCTTAGTGTTGTAAGCGTTTCGTATTTTAAATAGTGTTGAGGTTGCCATCGTAGACACATGCATTAGCCGTTTGGTTCAATGTAGTTTGAAACACGAACTGATGCTTTGCATTTACTTTTGATAAATGAAATTATACATAGGTAACTAGCGCCAGTCGCGTGCCCGCTACGATAGAGTTTTCCCCCTGGCAACCCCAACGCCCCCGAGTGAAGTGGATTTTGACAAGTATTGCTTACCGTTAATAAGAAAAAAAAACTATGAAATCGTTAATGTTGCTAGCTGTAATAATGGTAATATATCGTATATATTTCATTATGTATTTTTTGCAATATTTATTGTTATATTATATATTTTTGTAACGGATCTCATGTAATTCTTAGCGTAGTTGATTGTGAAACGGAAAATGAACAAGAGGATATGTTTTGTTGTTAATTTTTTAAATGTGATTTTTACACTGTGATTTTCCTTCCAATAGTGTTGCGGTGTGTTCGTTTGTCATTGAAATCGGTGATGGTTGATAATAACGATTATTATTATGTGGAAACGTGTGTGTGTAACTATTTTATATATATATACGTAGGTCATTGGAGACTGTTGCTAAGTTGCACTAGTATTGTATAGGCGGTAGTGTGTATTGTAAGGGCATGTTCACATTGTCATATAGCCGCATCTCGCTTCGATCGCGCCCCAGAGAACTTCGAGGGCGTTTTGTATCGGTCAGTATGGAAACGACTTTATATAGCCGCACCTTAGGTTTTCCAAGCTTTGGAAATCATCAGTATAACGATGTCATGTTAAGTCGATTGGTGCTTGTTAATGCTATTAAACCATTATGAGCTTTTACATACTTTCAGTGCACTGTTTACATGTATGTTTACATAATTTCAGAATGTAAGAATAAACTTATATGGTACGTACATGGTTACATAAATGTCTTTGACCAGAATGATCTCATAACCTGATCGGACCGGATAAAACCGGTTTCCGACTGTCAAAACATTCCTTAAGTCAAAGCAACTTTTGCTTCTACAATTGAAAGTGTTACAGACAGACCGCCAAACTGAATTCCCCATTATTCATGTCTTAGAACTCGTGACGAAATATAATTAGTAGATTTGTTCACGATATTTTACCTAACAACTAGGCTTAGCGTTCCGATGACCACCTAAAGGAGTCCTAAGCGTGGTCGAAACGAGATGGAAAGAGACAGCATTCTCTTGGTCATACCGGTCACTCTTGTGACAGCTCGGTGAGGGTTCAAAAATGAGGCGTCGCGTAATGTGAACACACCTTTATTGTTCTATTAAGCTTAGACTAAGCACAGTGGCCGCGAGCGGTCAGCCTGAACACAGCTTTCTTGTCGATGTATCGAACAGGCTGTAGTGTTGCCAGATGACAATACGCTAATGAATATTCATATACATGGACTCATAATCGATTGTAGTAGTTATCGTGACACTAGAAGGCAATGATGCACGAAAATAGGGTTATTGTGCGGGTTCTGACTCTGATTAGTCACGACTATTGAGATGTAAATTAACAGAAAAATGCACCTTGACTACTGACATTTAAATTGGACATAAATATTATTAAGATAATAAAAAAATATGGTAACATTATTATTCAGTATTGTTTTGTATTGGTCTTAAAAAATATAGTATTGACTAATCGTGACTAATGACATTAATAGCTCTGTTAGTCGGAATGGTCATGACTGATTAGTGCGATACCCGCGTTAGGTAAGTGTTACAGAAGATATTATATGTATATATGATAAAAAGTTGTTGTCGGTTTGTAGAGCGGTTTATTTTTGTACGCGAACATGTAAGCATATCAGGGAGCCTTAGAAACTAAAAGAGATTACGATATAAAATTACTATAGTATAAAATTTTAGCCCCTTCCTTTCATTCTACATCCTCGCATCGTTAGGGATACGGTTACACTTTGAATGTTGAATGTTTAAAACAAAATTAGTCAGTGCTATAGATGACAATTGCTACACTATAAAAATATTTTCTGAAACATATAGTACCTTTCTTATAGTAATTATTATAATTAAAATTGATAGTCAGAAAACAAACAGAACTTAGGGACAAATAATAAAATAACCCAGCTTTGTCGACGTTAAAAATCGTGTGATGTAACGAATGAATTCTCTGCCATAAACAATTCTGCTTACACTATTATTGATCTGTGATTGCAAATGTTACAGACAAGTAAAACCAACCTTATGCCAACGATATTAGAGTTGTAAGTTGTATAACGAACCCCTAACGATGAACCCCTAACGAACGAACCCCTAACGAGAACCCCTAACGATGTGAGCTTCCTCTTGTAACTTCCAGTCGCTCATTGCCTTTCTTGTGTATTCACTGCCCTCTTTATATTATATAAATTATAATGTATATTTCTGGTCGTCTTGTAGGCTGGCAGTATTTGAGTATTTCTTACTTTTTTTCGATGTATAAAAAAACCGCTCGGCTTTTATGACTCCACGCGCTAGATATCCCACTGCTGGGCTCCAAGCCGCTCCAGTATGGGTTGACTAATGTCATTAATTTATTAATTGTCAATTTACAAACTACCCCCAAATACAATATTATTATATTTTTCCACGTACCTACTGTTTGTTGCATAATCTAGCATATGCAGATCATAATCCATTTTAAGATACCAAGAAATTTCTTGCCGAAGACTACTTACAAAGACAAAACGTTAATATTCTTTATTTATAAATAGAGGGTATATATGTAAACATTTTACAGAGCCGTCACTAGCCCTCAGAACGGCAGCGGGAGTCAGAGCGGTCGGTCGCCTGCCGCGTGTTATAGAACTACTATAATATATTTTCAATGGCCATTATTCATTCCAATACTTCAAATACGACCGGCCTTTTCGTACAAAATTTAATAATTAACTAATATTCCTAAATCGCGTTGTGCTTGCGAAACGAATAGTATTAGATTTATGTTATATCTATGTATTTATGTGTATATATTAGTGGTATATAGAATATATATGCAATTACCATTCAACTATCCGTCTGTCGCAACTCGCGCTATCGTGTCAATTACGTGTATGTCTGTCCGTGGTGTGTTAGTGCGCTTCTAATGCACTTGCACTTGCACTTCTGCACTTCTATTTATATATTTTTCGCTCGCTTCGGTTGTCGTTTTCGACTGTTGATCGATAATTAGAACGAAATTATGCTAATTCTCATCAATTTATGGGATTTTCTTTTAATGAACGTTTATCGATCGATCGATCGACCGAAGTGATATTTCGAAGCAGTTCAAAACGACAGTCACTTCTTTTTAATTTCATTTCGTCGCATCGTATTCTAAGGTGTATGATAAATTAAATGTAAGATTAATGTTATTTTTGTATGAAACGACACATAATATTTGATTATCGTGCGAAAAATGCATGCGATCACGGACGAACGTTGATATCTTCCCTACTGTAATATCTGATGAAATTGGAATTAAAATATTATGTAATTCTTTTATACAACGATTCTAATTAATTTTAAATGATCGTCATATTGGGATGCGACAAAATTTAAAGACAATACGTATTAAAAAATTTGTACGAGCGATTTATTAGGAAAATATTATTAATAATTCTGTCGGCACCTAGCATTTGAAGCGGTCGCATAGAATCATATAAATTTGTGAAAATATAATATTTTATTCTGTCAATACACAAAGATTGGTATGTTACGTAAATATTCGAAAAATTGCTTAACTTGATCGTTTGTGTAAACATTATGTCTTACATTGACCGATAAAAGTAAATCATATCGCACCATACAGAGAAGCCGCTGAATAAAATGATATTTTATGACAAATAACGAAAATAGTTGTCATATACCCCATTAGCAATGTGTAATGCTGAAATTGAGTGATCGTAATAATAGTCTATTAGCTCTCAATAAACTGATTACAATTCGCAATAAATTTAACATAGAAAATGAAGCATTGATAGCAGACGAGCATGCTTCCCGCCCCACAACATAACCTAAAAACTGTTGATTTTCAATCGCTTGCTACACCTAAATCGTTATATAAGATAGCTGTGTAAAGAACTAACTAATAGAAGATTTCAATGAAATTGTTCGCAAATCATTCACCAGGATCGTTATGTTAGTGCACGATCAATGTCTGAACACTAGTGCGTAAGGATTGCTCGCGTAGACATATTTGTATTTAGAGTAACGGTTGAGCGTTTAGTGCGGCGAGAGTCAAGACTGGGGCGAGGGTGGCTGGCTTGTGTGTGTGCATGCTTCTTTTTTTCATCGTCGAACGCAATACCAGAGACATTCTTGGTATTTTGTAACCGCGTTAAGGTAAGAATGTTATTTTTTTATTTAATTTGGACTGTCAAAATTAACCGTACTTTACAGTAATTAATGAAAAATAATGAAAACCATCAAAATTACATATTTATTATTGCGCTTTTCAATGTATAAAACGCAGTGTTTGCTTTCCTGTTTTTCCGTTGCATGCATTTTAAACATTTTGACCAACTGTCTCTATATAATTCCAATTGTGGTCCTTGTGATCAGTGATCAATTGATTTAGAAAATGCTAAACGTGTGTTTATTACCGCAAATTATTTTATATTTAAAAAATTCAACATTCAAATATACGCGTCGATAGCTTCGCATTGTTGCAATGTTGATGATCACCTCTTTTGACATTTTAAATGGTAATAAGATTCAAAATTACACCACATCCTATCAGTACCTATAGACTAGAGATCTAGACTTTCTCTAACAGGTTTAAACGAATTTGTTTTTTCATTGAAAGTGGTGTAAATCAGTCAAAAAGAAAAACAAATTGTCTCTGAATACGTCACCGGAGGCGCGAATCATTGCTTCGTATATTGACCTAACTTCAGTCATTTTCACAGATAATGAAACATTTTTAGGGATTTTTTAATTCATGTTATTCCGTCTCTCACTTATTCTTCCTTCGAAACAGAACTTGAATACCTGGAATATGTATTTTTTACAAATTTCCTTAACCATTATAGTAATCAACATGATGTGGTCATAATTTTAATTTGTTTTTTCTCTTAATGACATTTACAATTATGGCCGAATCTGTGCTAACGTTATGACGATAAAAAATAATAAATGCATTCCAAAAATTACAATTTAACTAGTATTCAATTTGCAATCAACTTGTTTGAATTGAAATTTAAATATGTACGAAATTTATGTAACAAAATCGATAGTAGATCAAATAAGTTCAGTTCTATTAAAATTGGTTATATCTGGTCAATATGAATTGTTTGAACGAAAAAGACAGCACTTCGTCATTGTTGGTGTTGCAAGTTCCAAGAAATTTCTCCATCTTAGGGAAATATACAAGTCATGACTGTGAAGTTTTAAGCAATAAATATCATATAGCTGTTGTATTTTTTATAGGGAAGGTAAAATGATACAAAATAAACGTCTCGCATCTAAATATAAAATTTATAGATTCGCTAAAATCGTCTTGTGAAGAATGTTTTACTTTATATTAAAGTAATAATATTTTAGGTTAAGATTGCCTTTTTATAAGCACGTCCATGAATTAGGGCAGCGAATGTTTAATATTATTTTGCCAATGTATTTCTAATTGCTAAGTGTACGTTATCCAAATACTTTATTAATTGGCAATATTTTTCTATTGTGTAAGTATTTTAAGGCTAATGTTAAAGACTTGGGCCGGAAATGTAGTGCAGACTTGCTTGTGAACCTTTGTTTCTCGATGTTGAACAAAAAAAATATCAGATCTTGGCATTATTTTTTTTTTATTCTACAGCTTTATACAGTTATATAAGAGAACAAGTACAGAAGATAAATTCTTTCACAATTGTATTAAAAATGAACTGGAAAAATGATTATTTTTTAAATTATTACCTTTTATTGCCAAAAAATCTTGTTCGTCTTAAACACATAACAGATTTGTAAATATTTAATGCTTTCTGTCATCCTTCCGGTCGCCCCCATAACCTATGTTAGTGTAATCGTACAGTAACCGGCAGAATGCAGTCGTAGATGAAAACCAACGCTTTATCTGATTTAAACTTACATAAGAATGTTCATGGATATATCACCGCATCATTTGTGAAGTATTTTGTTCACTGCAAAATTATATATCTGACTCATGAAACGTTATTTTATCATCGTCTAATATTTTTTTGCGCTTAAATTTCAATTGGCTGAATGCAATATAACGTTTTCTATTACTACCGAAATAAAACTCCATTGAACTTATTGCTGCCATTCCAAAGGGAAGCCATTGTTCTCATTTCAAATATTAATATTCTTGTCTATCGTAAAATTTTAAAATAATATAATGTCTATTGCAGTGAAGAAAATATTCTGAAATATTCCAACAATCGCGATTACTGTATGTTTTAGGAAGTGTCAATTGTAACTTTGATTTGTTTCGGAACGACTGGTGATCGGCATAGATAAATAATATATTACAATGTTTGACATGTGTAGTACAACAGACTGAATATTGTGATTCAATCCAAAAAAGTAACGTTACTCTGATTTATTTGTTTATTTTTATGTGGCATTTCACTTTTTGTTTAGCCAACAATGTCAACAATTCCAAAAATAACTTGTGCAATAAATAATGTTTTTGTTTATAGTTTTATTTTTGTCAGTCAGCAAAATTGTGTGGTGTATTTATGGTAAAAAAAATTGCATCTGTTCGATGAGAAGTTGGTAATGTGTTCAAAACTAGTATTTAACGATGAATGTAAAGATTTTTAAATGTACTTCCAGACACAGAATTTTGCTGATTGCTTTATATATTGTGTACACCTTAAAATGTTTAAGGCCGCGCAGCCGAAATACATTAAACCGTTGTTGTGTTGTTGGAAATCATTCCCATTAAAATACATTTTACACAATTTTGTTATTTTTTTAATACAATTCTACCCAATCCTACAACATAACCATTTGATCATTGATTTGTACACTAGCTATTTTTTCAGATGTGATTCTAGAACTTAGAATGAAACAATATTAAAGCAGTTTCCTCAATCTAAAACATTAGGTAGCCCAGTTTTATACACTTCCCACAGTATCCGTTACGTTAAGCACGTATTACATGCCAGAATAATGCGTAACTACCTCGATATTAGAAGCTAATTTGCAACCGTCTAGAGAAATAATGTTAGTGGCCAGTCCTGTGCTCTTGGGAGGACTACAGTTACACGGTACTGCTATCCAAATCGGATTCCTGAAAAAAAATTAAAAACTTGAAATTCTAAAAACAAATTGCGTTTTTTTTTAAATAATACTATATTATAACAATCTATGATCTGCACTAATGAGATTTTATACAATAATCAAATATTGCAAGTCGTATACCTATATATATTTTACACTAAAATCTTAGATTATAGATTTAAAAAATAGAGCCAATACAAACAAACAGGCACAATACGAATTTTAATAAAGATCTTTATGAAACAAACAGATAACATAGAGTTACTAGTTTTCCCACGTTTAAGTCGAGGTCCTGTAAGGCCTCCTCGAGCGCGAGCAGGCCGGGGTCGCTGGGGCTGAACACGCGGCACTCCTCGTCGAAGAACCTCTCCATCTTCAGCCGGAGCTCCTCGTTGTAGCGGCGGTGGTGGCGCTCAACATTGGGATCCGTGAGTGACGTAAGCTCAGGGGAAGTGGTTTGGAAACTAATAAAACGAAAATCATTCTAAGCATTAAAATAACGAATATAGAAGATTCATCATCACTTTCCATCAGAGGAAATTGTGGTTAAATGCTAGCCTATTTGAATTATAAAACTATTTATTTCTTTATCCGCTTTCCACTCTTAGGTCTACTTTTAAAGATTTCTATAGATGAGCATAATCTATGTACAACAATTTGATATGTAAGTATAATTTTATAAAATTTCCTCTGTTAAATAAATAAAGAGAAAAGCACGTCAAGTCTGTTTGGGTAAAGACTTTGTTCTGGGTTCTGCTTTAGACGTTGGGTATTTCACGTAACTATATAATTCACCTGTAGAGTGAATCCAAATAGCCGGGCGGGAAGGCAGTAAGAGCGGTTCGCATCTGCAACCAGGGGTCGCTGAAACTTCTGCTCCTGAGCTAAAAAAACAACCACGATGTTATACAGATTGTCTGGAACCAACCGCACAGCGCCATCTAGCGGCCACGCCGCCTTACCCGAAGACAGCTTTTGAAAGAAGCCTCTAAAAACTCCGTTATTGTTAGGGGAGACGCGAAGCCCCCTTCTAAGATTATTGGCAATTCAGTGTCACCGTTGCTAACAATCTGATTACGATGCTCACGAATGGAATATATTTATAGGCATTTTCGTGTTTCAATGATTTGAAGTCGTTCTATTTCATTGTACTTTGACCTACGTTTAAAGTCATTGCATACGGCATACCAGGTGTGAAAATTAGCAGAATTTCGTCATGTTATAGTGCAGTACAGATTACTCTAACATATATAACACATTACACCAAAAAAGAGACCAGGTTTTCTTGATATTTTGCATTTTTGTTTATAAAATGTACGTAAATTTGAAGTCAGAAATCCGCGACAGGATTTGAATTCAAAGTGGGGCGGGGGACTAGTTAAAACTGCATTTAATTACTTTCAAAGATAACATATCATTGTTCCTGTACTTACCCGTCTATATCTATCGTAATCAATCTCAGAATCCGTCATGGCACGGGAGAGGGCCAAGCTGGAGTCTGAGCTGATCGCGCTGGCTTTAGCCTCGTAACCATCAATGCTGACGGAGGTCAGGCTGTCGCTTCCAGCTGCATCCTCCTCTGGGTCTTTCCAGACGTACGGAGACACTTCTATATCGTCTGGCAGCTCCAGCTCATTGACCAGCTGCGAACGCGTCTTGGGTACCGTTTCGAGGACTGACTTGAACATGTCCATTTTGAATTCCAACTTAATTTTATATTTTCTGGACTAAAGCGTCTGATTATCCTACAATTTAACTTTTATTACTCGCCACAGCTGCAAGAAAACATTTCAATTTGTTTGTTTACTATTCAATTGGAGACTGTTACCATGCAATTACTTTATATGATCTTGTGAAGTTTCTTCCAAGTATCATAAGTATTAAATTCAGTTACACGTGTTATATTCCACCACAGTACTTTTAAACTTTCTGTTAATAACAAGCACATTTGTGGAGCGGTGTAAAGTTTCTATCTTATAAAAAATCATTTTATTGCATTACGCCATTATTACTGTGTGAAACGAAAATTCAATTACCACGAATTAAAATTTAACGTAAATCATTTCAGTGTTTAACCAGCACTCTTAAAGTTAGTAAAACTAGACGTGATATTTATTTTCCACAAACGAACAGAATTACACTGTTTAATCTCAGAAGCAACGATTATTCGCAAATCGGCAGTAAATGGTTATTAATGTATTGGCAATATTCGGTATGTAGTCTAAAGCTTTTCCAAAATCTACGAGATTACGAGTTAAAGATCACGTTCACTAAGTTCGCACGACCGAATGTGTGTCGGAGACAGTGAGTGTACACGAATGCTCAAGCCTCAATGTTTGATCAATAGTTTCTACGTGAGAGTCGCCACGCAATGTCTGGAAATAACAGTATTCTTAGTTAAATATCACTCTGCAGTTACTAACATTTATTGCGACGATTAATTTGCGTAATGTTGTAAAAAGATTACATTTTTATTTCATGTACGAGAGGCAAAAGTAACGCTAACATTATTCCTTAGATTTATATTCACGTTTTAATTAGCGGTACATTTTGTATATTATTAGAGCGTACCTCTGTGTTGATATTACTGTGATATATATTGGATTCTGTTTATTTTGCCAACAACTACACCCTTAGAAATCTAAGCTTGTGTTTAGAATTTCAGTAGCTCATGTAACCTAAACAAACTGCCTATTGTTCTATTTCCTCGAACGGAGTCGTATCCTGCCCCGGGATACTGGGAACAAAGCATAATACAATCTTCTATACCTACATAAAATAAAATTGTGGAGTCTGTCTGTAACATCAATGTAACAGCTTTTAATAAAATCACAAACACAGAAACTTTTATTTGCACATATATTATGAGTACATCTAAGATTCACAGTATTCTTATGGTACGTTCAGACTACGACACAAATTCCGACATAAATGTCAGACATTAATGTCTGTGCTATTTACACTTCTACGGAAT
>DWEL01000271.1:0-10299 GCA_018245955.1 Myscelus nobilis
GTGGCCGCTCGCCGGGCGGCGTGAACGGAGCATCGGAACCGTGCAGACGTCTTTTCTTTTGTTTTCCCGTCGGAATCGCGCAACCGTGTCTGTAGATGTCTGACACGGCACGCTCTGATGTAAATAAAGGATGTCTGCCGGTGTCCGACACGCTCAATGTCTGTAGACATAAACGTACCTTTATACGTGCAATCCACGTGAACGAGATCAAGTCAATTTAACTAAATACATAAGATATCTCTTTACACTCTCTATATAGCGAGTGTACCTAAAATCTTTCGGAAAACAACAGCCAATAGAACGAAATAGCAGACGCTGATTGTTATTGAAAAAATATTTCTTTTCTTATCTTCTCATCGTATAGTAATTAATATATTTAGGTACCAGATCTGTATCTGTGTATAGAGATGGTACAGCATGGAAATAAATCGAATACCCATAATCACTGTGGTCATATGAACATTAGTATTTAATATCTAATATACTGCAGTGATTGATGCATTGTATTACATGTGTACCGCGCACCATCTTTACACCGTGCGATTATTTACGCGTCATGGAAATCGTAGGTACCTAGATAATAAATATTGATGGTTCCTTACGATTCAGTCAATTTCATAGATTTCCTGCTCTTTTCTAATTTTACGTAGTTCGATTCAAGAGATCTGTTTGAAGTCGTGTCGCCAGAGAAATTAATGACGGCATTCAAATGAAGCGTTCTCGATTGTTATGGAAGTAAACAATGTTTGTTGATTTTTATATTGCTTATACATTTTATTGCTTATATAATTGCATTTGCATTACACGTTTGAATAGTTGAAGGTGTACAATGTCATGGATTATACGAGGAACGGATAAGGTATACAACGAATATCAAGTGTATTTTGCCAAGGTATACAACGAATATCAAGTGTATTTTGCCGTGTGTTAAGTATGTTTGTTTATGGTTACACGTGTCTATGATTATTGAGAGAGTGAAATGTGATCAACAATATTGTGAGATGACTGTGTCTGGATTTCTTTTTTGTTAATTATTTTATTTTTATTATATTAAGTTTTCATTGTTTATTCAAAATTGTTTAATTGCCGTTCAGTCAGTATGATTTAAATGTAATCTTTGCAAACACGTGAGCGTATCGAAACGTGATTCAACTCGGTACACAATTAAATAGTTGCGTAGTGTTTGTTACTAGTGTCGATATAGTCGAATGTCACCAACATTAACGACGTTGACTGAACGATGTTGGCGTTATATTTTTATATACGAGTATGCGCGTGTAGCTCCTAGGTAGGAAAAGGTATTGTTCATAATTAAATATGTAAATTGTTTATGAAACATTGTAATTGTAGCGATTTTTACCAAAATTTTTTTACTTAATCACGCAACATCTAACCATGTAAAAGATTGCAATAAAACAGTTGATTGAAAATTACATTCCTTTTATTTTTTCCTGTATCTAACAGCTACAGCAACAAATCCTCTAAGTACTCTTCGAATTCTTCTTCTCTTGTCTTTTCTTCGATTTCTTGTGTATCTGTAAAATGATTAGTAAGATACTATAGAATTTATATAGATTTATGTATATAATTACATGTAATTAATATTGACTAAACCACCGTAATTGTAACTAAATAACAAGTTATATTTCAAATAACGATTTTACAATAAAAAATACTGTAAAGAAAATTTAGCTAAACCAACTTTTTTTCCATAAAGAATCTGCTACGTTTTCCGATACAACAGCAGTTTGCGACGTGGACGCCTCCACAGGAGCGACATCGGCCTTCGTGACGTCATCACTGCCGCTCTCATCCGATTGTTCTGTATCTTTACTTCTCTTCTTTTTATTCTTTTTATTTCTCTTCAATCTCTTAACCTCTCGTTTCTTGGATTTGTAATTTAATTTCATCGAACATTCCGGACACAAGCCTGTAAGAATTTTGTCTAAAGATCGTTTTCACAGGGTTCAAAATTTTCAAAAACGTTCGAAGGCATCGTCTGTACGTAGATTTGACTCCTACACAACTTACAATTACTGTAATGAAATGATAATTGGATTAATTAATACTTTTCAATTATGATGAAAGATTATTCGTACAGACAGATTATTCGGCTGTGTAATAGAGATGTTTTACGGATAGTGGGTACGCGTATGAGTTAGACCATTCAAGGATGTTTCAATTTGTCTATGATAAAATATAATACAATAACAGTATTGCCACAGTACACGAGAGTAAAAAAGATATAGTATGACCCACTTACCAGTAAAAGCGTGGACAACGGCGGGCGTGTTAGGTACTAAAAGATCAATTTCTTTCACACAACCTCACTCTAGTTAGCTCATATCTTGGATGCGGTTTTAGCAGATATGGTTGGTAGGTAGAAAGGCGCTTGCCATCAAAGAGAGTATTGGTACAAAAATGAGAAAATCAGTGCTTCCTCGGTTCGGATATGTAGAGATAATGGCGATGAAAGAAAGGAACAGTAGTTATGGAATGCGAGTGTCTATGGAGACCAAGACTTTCCGACGCGTATATATGAAGAGACTTTCTGCCTATTCCGTTAGGGACCTGGCATAATTGTATAATAATAGCAATTTAATAATAATATGTGTTATAGAACCTACTGGAGCGGGAAGGTTATATGAGTGGTTTAACTTACGAAGTTTCACCAGGGCGTTTTTCTTCACCCTGCCCTCCAGGTACGCGAAATTCACTTCCCAAGATCTGAGCTCTCGGTCGCTGCTGCACCGCTTGTCGCCGCACTGGAACTGGCCCTTGCCTAGAACTACCTCCTTTTCAACACGCCATCGCAGTGCTACCTTAGATTTTATAAATGATTATTACGTAATGTGAAACCTCTAGGAATAACTATGTTGACCTGTTATACACATCTACCAACAAGCCAGTAAATTCATAAGGATTTTTTCGTCGAAAATAATCACTTTGTCAGGCTGTGGAGTTCACCGTGCATCGTGCCATGACAATGTCTATTTATAAATTCAATTCTACTACTAGCGTTTCTGTCTCAGCGGAAAAAAAGCCGATTCGTAATTAGTCTCGAGGACCAACGTTTCATTTTGTTATTCTTCTATTCTCTATTTTGTAATTCATATACATACATACATTGGGGAATATTTTCAAACCTACTGTGTGTAGGGTAAAAAAAATGAGAGGCAGATGTGTGCTTCTGTGTACCGCGGTAAACGGTCGAAGCGTTATATTTAGCCTGCCAAAAGGCAGTATGTGGCTATTGTTAAGCCCCCTGCATCTCACACAAAGGAGTAAAAAAAAGTAATTCGAGTTTCATAGGGGACGGTCCCCATCTCATAGAGGCCTAGGGGAGAGCATTAAACACATAAATTATCTTCAATATTGCCTTTGGTTATAACCGGTATCCATATAAATGTCGCTTTAAACAAAGTTTTAAGTTCGTTTCCAACCGACATTTTGAAAGAGCCTGTTGAAATTATTATTATATATTTCTAAGGCGATTAACAGAATGATATAAGTAATGAAGGATATCAGAGATTCTATTCTGCTAGTGAAATAGAACTTACTTTGTTTTCTTTGTATCGGCTTAAATCACAAATACAGTATTCTTTGAAGAGTTTGTCATAGTATTTTTTAGCCAATTGCTTCTCCCAAGTGTCGGCAATGTCATCATCTTCCCAGAGGAATTTATGATTTTCACGTATTACATCAAGATCTGTGCGATCTTTGGATGTGTCCCGTTTAAGAGATCCTGTTGAACCCTTGGTATTGAGACTATACACGTTAACTAGGTACTTATGTAACTCATACGGATTTAGATTACGCAACCTTGCCGACATCGCTAGCGTAACCTAGAACAAAGGGAAAATGACCTTTTTAGTCAGAAATTTAAATAAAACATAACTTGCAACAAACAACTCTTTAATAAAATCGACAATTATTACATTTTCCCCATAAAACAGATATAATTCATATTAAACGGTTCTTAATCTAATTGTCATGATGAGTTTATAACAAGGTGCATTTTCAATAAATAGTAAAAATTGCTGTTCCATAAAGACATCAATAAATAATATGTTTAATTTGTGCACGAGTTAATATCTACTCTGAATATTATTGTCAGTCTTGTAGATTTTTGTGTATTTTTTCGTTAGACTCAACCTCATTCCTTATTACTACGAACAAGTCATGCAGCTGATCTTTCTTAATATTAAATATAATAAATATATTAAAATGTAATCATTGTCTACCTCTAAATATAAAATGTCAATAACTTTACAATATTGACAACTAGTACTTGCAATTGAAAAGTGGCACAATAATATTTAAATAGCTTTGGTTTGGTAGCCAATTTACTTATCTTTGGGATATAGTACTAAAATAGTTAATTTCTTTTAACATCAATACATATTATATAAACAAAGTTTTCCAACTTTCATATACATAGTTACAAAAATACATTCAAGAACATTTTAGGGAAGTATACCCATGCTTTATAATATAATAATATATTTGTGATGATTTGTTCAAAGTTTAAAAATGTTAACTATCATAAATAGACTTACTATACTCTAGTTGTTCGACATGGCTTAAATAACTCTCGCTTCTGAGACCATTAAAGAGGAAATTAGTGCCTCATGAAGTGGTAGTAAATACACTTCTAACAGTTATAATAAAAATATTGACTATAAATCCAATTTGGCTTGTCAAATACATATTCTCTAAATTTATTACTAAAAATTTTCTAAAACCTACTAATTATTTGGTATTTGTGTAGTAGTACTATAAAATAGAATAGGCACATTAGACAATATTATTGCTTTGGTTACAACACAGTACAATAAGAATCACTTCATACACTTATCTAAAATTTGGCAAAGTTACACTTCACAACTGGTATTACAAATACCTTAGTAAAGGTACATACAAAAATATAGTTATTAAAGCTTTCAAGTGAAGCAGGAACAATTATAAGCATTTGTGACATGTTATGTTCAACAGAAGGCCTCAATGTGGTAGTAATCTTCCCCTATCTAATGCAAACACTACAGTATAGCTATCGGAATCATTGGACGTCTGACCTATATCCACAAGTTATTATATCACTTTATCATATCTAAAAAGGCAACTTTGGATCGAGATATGTAGTACTGTATAAAAGAGCACCTGTAAAAGGTATTTTCCTAATACTCTAAGTGTAACCCAAACATGCATTTAGAAATCGCATAAATAAAAACCTAACTCAAAAGCAAATACAGCAGCACACCAAGAGTGTCGGAGCACTCACATAAACACACCATAATGACTAAATTATTAACTAGAAAATTATTGTTTCAGTTTGGTATAAAATAATGAAAACTATTAACAATTAAGACTAAATTTTTGGCAATAAGAGAATCAATAATCAATGCTAAAACTGTTAATTGTCACTGACAAAATAACTGCTTATGATTTCCTATGTATTGTAACAAGCAGACAAGTGTGGCAGTTAATTAACTAAATCATATTTAACATTACGTTTCCACAGATGAAAATTGGAGTATCCAAATATGAATTGTAATATTTATCCATGTGTTTTTTCATGTTTCTTCATATTGTCAGATCGTGTGAAGGCTTTATCACATACACCACAGTAGTATGATTTTTGCTTAGTGTGCACGGTCATGTGACGAGACAATTCACTCTTGGTCACAAATTTCTTCTCACACACTGTGCATGCATGCTTGCGCACATTCAAATGAAACTTCATGTGTATAGAAAGAGAGCTGGATTGTGAGAATGCTTTGTGGCATAACTCACACACAAACGGTCTCTCTCCTGTATGTTTGCGCAAGTGATTCATAAAGCCTGTCTTTGTGTAGTCCTTCTGACATAGGTGACAAAAGCTAGACTTTGAGTCCAACATCCCAGGGAAATGGCTGTTCATATGTTTTCTAAGCTCCCAGTAGCTAGGAAACTTTTCTGAGCAAACATGACAAGGGTACTTCTTTTCTTCAGACGGCTTCACACTACACAGATGAGAGGATAACGACTGTTCACTGGGAAACATTTGATTACATTGGCTACATGAATGACTAGCCTCAGAATCAGTAGATAATGTGACTTCCAAGTAATTTTCAATTGACATAACATTCCCATTAGAACTATCGGCATCATCATTGACCTGAGACAATTGGTCTTTTTCCGAAAAATCTTTGGTGTCCATTTTTGATAAATAATCTCTGTAATCTAATAAATCTTTGGGTGAATTGTTATTGTCTGGCTCGACGAGATGCAGCACGGGCGACTCGCTGCGCTCTCGGTCCGACGTCTTCTCGTTATCCGAATGCTCGGGTTTGGACGATACGTTGTTGTCAGATTCCCAATCATTTTCGACGATTTCCACATCTGAATCTGAGTCCTCGGCGCTCGATACCGAATTATTCACTAAATGAAATCCGATGTCATCAAATCGTAACACGTTTGAAGGTAGTTTAACCCCCACGATAGCCTGAATCGCCTGCCATGAAAGCTCCTGGGGGTTGTTCTGCATTCTATATCGCACTACTATAACCTACAAACCAGTTGTCAGTGATTACTAGAAAGAAAAAAACATTATTTAACATCTAAAAATGTATTAAACTGTGTAATTACCTTTTACGCGCACGATTTAACAATTTTTATTAATAAATAAGCAGATGACACCTTATTTCTACATCTAAAAATATTATGCTATACACTGCACTACACACTGCTGTCTGTATATGGATGCGTCTTTGTCATTGAATTTGAAATTACATTGAAAACTTGGATGGAAGTAGAACATACACAGCGCTTTAAGCGCTTTTATGTATAACAATTGACAATATATTATGGAATCACACACAAATATCAAAAAATCATTTCATGGTCATAATATTTATTTTGACTATAATACAATCCGTTACTTTAGGGACATCACATTTTTAAAAATAATAGATGATCAGTTAATAACAAATCATTACTTAATTGATAACAATTTAATATTCTCATTAGCTTTAGAATATTAAGTGTTGAAAAAATAATAACAATTTAATTTTAATGACAAATACAATTATTTTGTATTAATTATTGATCTACCGATTCGTCACCTTTACTCTCTAGAGATTAATTAACACCTAGAAAACCCATTTCTGAAATTTCACGCTGTTGATGTAATCCTCTTATTTTAGGTCTTTGAGGATTCACATTACAGGTTTTATATCTTCAAAATACGGTGTCATGTGGTGCATCATCGTTAGAGCCATGAACCATCAATCGTTATCGTGATTGTAAGAGTAAATGGAAAGAAGACGGGCGTTTGCGGAAGGGGACAACAACATTGCTCTTAATATCGTCATCGACGTTTTACAGGGGATTCAATCTTGTCACTCTGGACGTGGATTTTTCAGTACGGAACCCGTATCGTAGTTGAGCTGATTAATTTAGTTGCTTAAATACTGATCGGCCTCTTTTGGGCTTCGGTAATGGGCTAACCATTTAGGTGTCAATCATTTTGTACTAGCGATGTCATATGGTAACATTAAATCTAAAGGTATTAAATATTGTTATCTGTAAATTACTGACCGGTTGTCAGAATTGACAGGTTGAAAGTGAATATTAAAATAAATAATGTAAAATTGATAAAATTTTTGGAGGGAAAAATTCTAAACCGTAGGTACCTTGAATGTAAAAGTAATAATTTTAATTTTCATCGCGATCGTAAATATGGACTCACTGCAGTCCCTTGCAGACTTTTTAAAGTCAAAGTGCAATTATAAGAATTTTGTGAATTGTTCTGAAATTCCTGATATCTGTAAATTAGAAGCCTGTATGTTAGGAATTGATGAAGCTGGAAGGGGACCTGTTTTGGGTAAGCACTCATACTATATTATTGTTTCTTGTGTATATTTTTCTAAAACGAAGTTTGGCTCAATGAATAATCAGAGATTGGCTGTAGATGTCCAGGGATAGCGGCGATCACTTGTGATTGCTGTTTGCTCGTTTGCTAGTTTTTTACTCGTTATTTATTTATTTTCAGGGCCAATGGTGTATGGAGTAGCATATTGTCCACTAAGTCAAAATGATATTCTAAAGTCTCTAGGTTGTGCTGATTCTAAGGCTCTGACAGAAGAAAAACGTGACGAGATACTAACAAAGATCCTCACAGAAGAGCAGGCAATAAATAATATAGGATGGGCAGCTGAAGTTATATCACCAAACTATATTTCTAATTCTATGTACAAGCGAGCAAAACATTCCTTGAATGAGGTGACAACATTTTTACGTTTAAATTGTAAATTTGTATTAGATCTTTTAAAGGCCTTAATCTTGTAATGTTGCCAACAATATTGTAGTATTTCCTGGCAAAAAATTATATTAACAAATGTTGGGTTGGGAGTGGTATCAGAAACATTGCTTTGGGAACTGTAATGAATGCTGATGAACTTATATTTTCGTCTAAGGCTACTCGAAGCTGGGCGTGCAAATCACTAACAGCAGTTTCACTGAAAAAAAAAATGTCACTGAAACTTAGAGATGGTATAGATTATTCTAACAAGCAAGTAAGCAAGTAATCATTTCATTAGTTTAGATTGCAAATTTGTTTTGTTTTATTGTAGGATATTTGTATTACATTATAGGATATTTTTTATCAGTGAATGCCTTGTTATATTGTTTAACTTATATATTTTTCTATCAATTAATTTCTACTCTACTTTTTTTTAACTTTCAGGTTTCAATGAATTCAGCCATAGGTCTGATTAAGAAAGTCGCTGAAATGGGGGCAAATATAAAAGAGGTGTATGTGGACACTGTGGGCCCTCCCGAAAAGTACCAGGCTAAACTTAGCGAAATATTTCCAGATTATAAAATTACTGTAAGCATTTGCACTAAATTTAAGCCGTCATTAGATAGACTAAGAATATATTATAATGTTAAATAATTATTAACAGAATTAGTATAAATTGCACCATAATATATTTATTTTACTATTGTTATTCATCTCTCGCAATGGTATTGTACAATAGTTATCCCTTATAAATGCCATATTTTGATGGCTTAAGTTTAAAATATAGATTGTGCTAGTAACATTAATATTGTTATGTAATTTGGTTACAGGTTGCAAAAAAAGCTGACTCTCTCTACCCTATTGTGTCTGCAGCTAGTATTGTAGCTAAAGTAACGAGAGATCATGCACTAAAAGTGTGGCAGTTCCATGAGGGTTTGGATTTGAACTGTACACAATTTGGCAGCGGCTACCCTGGAGGTATGCTGGAACAGTTACAAATGTGCAATTAGCAATCATACATTCTTGATTATTAGATCTTATAATATCTTAGGGCAATTCTACACACGCCTATCCGATTCCAAATTAGGCAATTTAATGCCTGTGTTATGGTAACCAGACAGCTGATAAACATACATATAGACATACTAGCTATCGCCGCAACTGTTGCTTTGCCATATAAATGATTTTGCCATTGTCGCAATGTTTGATATTGCTGTTCTTCTCCTATTCACCTTAGCGTGATGTTATATAGCCTATAACATCTGTAACTGTAGCACCTTATGTTTTTGTACCAGTATATAATTCATATGCAAATAGTACAGTCCAAAAGCATATTTAAACTGACAGCACCACTACCATCATACAAAATGTATTTTGTATCCAAAATATTACAACCGCTGATTGTATTTAGATGCTATATTAACTGGTTGGTGTCATAATTAGTCACTAGAATATGTCAAACTACCTTTTGCCCACGGCTTCGCGCGCCTTTCATCCGGAATAAAACAATTCCCCTTTCTCTATACTTACTGTGAAAATTTCCTGCTATTTTTAGGATAGCGAAATTGATATACTACATTTTTACTTATTGCCATTAAGAAATTCTGAACTTCAACATGTGCAAAGCCACTGAAAAAGCTAGTTATACATACAAACCTTCCTCCTGAATCACTCTGTCTATGTATTTAAAAAAACCGCATCACAATCCGTTGCGTAGTTTTAATGATCTGCGCATACATAGGGGCAGGAAGAAAAAGCGACTTTGTTTTATACTATGTAAAGATTACAGTTATGAACTATGAGTAAGTTTAGCAATTTCAGATGAATATACTGATGTTCTTGATTAAATTCACAAATCTAAAACACTCTTGTAGCTCCTGCATATTAGTAGGTATTTAAACCAAAATAAGTGTTACTACATTTTCTAAGTACGGAGTAAATTTGCAAATGAAATGTAATGTCTGTTTCAGATCCATTGACGAAAAAGTTTATACGGGAGCAGATTGACAATATATTTG
>DWEL01000272.1:0-10289 GCA_018245955.1 Myscelus nobilis
ATCGATACAGCTCACTTACTAGACTAGATGGTAGAATTGTATGATCATTAACATTATCACATTCTCACACACCATTCGAACGTAATGATAGAAAAATTCAAAAGGAAACATCTAATGGATTTCTATAATTACATGAGGTTTTAGATACTTTTAATAGAAAACAAAATAATACATTCATTAGAAACGCTAAATCAACCGACACATAGGAACGAACATTACTACTACAGCTTTATAAGTATTTGGGTTGACTCGACTAGTTCAAAACATACCTCATAGACATCGAAAGGAAAACGGAACAATAAATGCCAAGCAAATTTTTAATATCCAGAGATTCTGACGTCTCAAGAGTCACCATTTGAAATGAATTAAATTTAAACAACACACATTAAAACTATTTTATATAGTCACCGACGCAACAAGCAATTTAACTTAAAACAAGGGTAAATAGATTAGATTGTTCAATATGTTATAATAGTTCTAATAAAACATTTATTTATATGGATTAATTAAGCTCTCTATCGTTTTAGGCTCATTATTCTTCGGAAGGGCAAAGATAACTTCACTCGTGTTAACGTTAGACCGTTGGTAAATTAGTTTACGTTTCGCGTGGTCACCAACGCTCAATGATTTGGTCGGCTGCACACACGAAAGAAATTAAAGTTCAGGCTTAGTTTAATAACTTTCCTGTATGCTTCCAACACTTTCGACATAAAAACCAATTTTTATTTTGTGCACCCCGAAACGACTGTCCTTCAGCTTACATCTATAAATGGCAGGGAAGCTCAGACTGTATAATACTGAGGAAATTAGCCGTTTTTTTTAAATTTCTAACAATTTTATTAGCTAGGAATATAAATTACCGCAGGTCGAAGTCATCTTTGCCTCCTCGGGTTGATCTAACAGTATCATGTCAATTCTATTAAACATCAATAGTAGTGCAACCAGCACTGGTCATCGAAGGACCTCGTATATTTATGAGTGTCTTTATAAGACATTTAGTTAGTTATATATATATCTCAATTTGATCATAAAAAAGTATGTAATCCGAGTGTGTTCAAACACATGCCACTGATTTTTATGAGCATCGCCTACAATCGCACGCAACCGTTTAATAAATCTATCACGTCCCAAACAAAGCGTTACGCTAAACAAACTGGCGGCCGTGCTCGCTACAGATAACGTTTATACAATATTATACTATTTAGAATTTATAATGCGATAGCAAAATAACTTTTTTAAAATTTAGACATTCGCGAAAGCGGTGTTCCGGCTAAACAAAATGGACTGGTCACGCTAAAAATCGTATATAAAAGCACTACTGATTGTATAAGACCGAATTCAAAAATATCCTCAGAAATATATTTTTAAATGGCGTGTACTATTTTTCAATGACGCTACTAGAAAACAGTTTTAGAAAAAAATGGACGTTTCTGTTCTTAGGTCGAGAATTTGGTTATTGACAATAAATTGGATGCGGTGAGGACACTGTCGGTTCGAGGTCGCGCTGCCGCGGGCCGCGCGCGGCGGTCCAGTCCGAGATGTCTCCACTTTCGTCTCGAGTCTTGATAAGGATTAAATGCCTACGATTTTATCGAACTTGAAAACAGTCTGTCGATTGCATTCATATATCACAAAAAGTCTTTAATTGTATCTATTTGCAAACCGTCTCATGCGAAGCGGCGACCTCGAGGGCGCTTTCGAATGTTCCTTTCACTATCACAGCCTTACTATTCCTACACGAATTAGTCATTCTTTGGTTCCCTCATTCGAAAGCACCTTAAGCGATGTGAGGTTCACTTCTTCGATGAGAAGGCTACAAATAGACCCGACACCTAGAACTCGAGTCTGTACGCCGCGCACGAAGTCTCGTGGTCCTGAAGGTTGATGGTACAGCGCGACGCTGATGGCGAAAGGTCGATTTTGTATTTCTCCAATGCTTCCTCGTTTTCGGCTACCCAGTAGCCAAGGACGTCAGTATCGTATGTCGGGATGATTGTCACTTCTGAAAAATTAAACAGTAATTGTTTTAAAGGCTTGATTTTAATTTTGTTTTGAATTTAATTTTTATTTCAATTTTGTTGTTATGTGGTACAAGAGTTTAGTTGAGCTGTTACATTTGAAAGTGTGATCTTACCTAAGTCTTTGTCTTCCCAAGTTTTCTTGGCATCCAGGAGAGCATTGTAAATTTCTTTGGATGGCTCGGTTCCTGAGAACACGTAGTAACGCGCGCGCACTCTCTTGAAAAATTCAATTGCTGAATAATATGAATTGCCGTGATGAGGTACGTATGTGAGTTCCATGTAAACTGGAGCAGGAGATTTCTTCTTGCTAGGAGACTCAGAAGCTCGGTTCTTTGCCTCCTTACTCTTCTCCTGATTAATCTTATTTTTGTTCAAAACCGTTAAACTAGGAGTCTGCTTTTTGGGAGTGCTCTTTCCATCTGTTTGACCCGGTGGCAGAATAGGGCTTGGAAGGCCTAGAGGTTTGCCCCATGATTCAATAGGATCCTTCGTTTTAGTTGTACGAGATTCGGAATGTACCGACTTCTCAGATTTAGTCTCATGTTTGCTACTACTGGATGAAGAGGAGCTTTCAGTTACTTTCTTAGATTCAGATTTGATATCTTTTAATGAAATGCTACTTTCTTCTTTTCTTGACATATGATGGCTTAAACTCGAATGACTGTCCAATTCATATTTAGCAGTAATGCTAGAGATTACTTCAGAACCACTAACTTTTTTGTGCTCTTCAATCGCTTTTTCGAATTGTTCATCAGCTTCTTTTAAGAATGTAGCATCAGAAGTTTTGATACTATGGGATGCGTCGGATTGTAGCTTTTCTTGTACTAAGAAGTCTTTAGTTACTTTTGAAACGGATTTGTCTAGTGACGCAACTTCAGTCTTAACTTCAGAATGGGTTGATGACGTGCAGGAGTCAACTTCAGGCAGTTGACCATAAACTGAAGCTGACATCAAATCTCCATGGGAGGCATCGTGAACGGTTTTTTCAATTACCTCTTGGGATGTCTCTAGTTGTTGAGACAGCTTTGTGTCAAGATCAAAACTTAAATTAGATCGCGGTGAATGTGCTATTTGAGATTTTGTGCTACTCGGACTTCCTTGGCCATCGTCATCGCTGTAATACATGCCACTGCTCTCCGTACCCCACAAGTGAGTAGCGGCACGAGATCCTCTAGAGCTAATGTCAGATGGGGGAGAAGATATACCAGGATGATCAAGATCATCGCTTGCAGCAGAAGAACTACGCATATCACCGGTTTTTGATGATAACTTCGAGAAAGATTTTTCACTTTCACCAGTGTCTATAATTTCTTCGAATTCTTCTTTGAATTCGGAAATAGTAGTCTTTGTTGATCTAGTAGTCTTCGTGACTCCATCACTGCCTTTGCTGACTGTCGTCGTTTCAACAGTAATTTTAACTTTTTCTGGACTTATTACTTCCTTAGTCGTTACTACAGTAATCGTTTGAGTTATTTCATTGTCACCTTCTTTTATAACTTTAGTGTAAGTATCAGTTTCAGTTGTGATTTCACCAACTGGAGAACGTTGCTTCTTCGGTTTTATTTGGGATTGAGCTTCATCTTTTCGTTCTAAAGGTAGTTCATCGACTAATGGTCTCTTTTCTTGACTTGCTGGCTGTTTCGCTATTTCTTCTAATTCTTCTGGTGACCAGTCATCTAAGCCAGTACCCAATGGTAGATAAGTTATTTGAGTTCGTACATCTTTAGTAGTTTCTACAGTACCATCACCCTTGGCACTTTCTGTTATGGTTTCCGTGACTGTTTTAACAGCTACTTCATTCGTTTCATTATTCTTGAGCTCTTCTTTTGTGACGTATGTTGTAATAGTTTGTGTTATTTTTTCTGATTTATCAGTCATAATAATATTGGTCTTCTTATCAACAGATGACTTAATTTTACCAGTTGATTTAAGTCCTTGTAATGCAGCTTGTAAATGGGAGTCGGACGTCTTTTGAAATTCAGATATTGTTATTTTAACATCTTTTGTAGTCTCGATAGAACCATCTGGATATTCGTCAACGGTAGTTGTTTCAACCGTTGTCCTGACTCGTTTGATATTTTTGTCTGAGCTAGCTAATGTTTCACGTTTTGTTTTGATTGTAATCGTACGTTTTATTGTGATAGATCCATGTTGTACTATTTCATGTTTAACATCTGATTCCTCAGTGGTGTCTTCGACAACTTCGCTGTCATCGACATATGATTCAGAGGGTTCACTATCTTCTTGAGTCGAAGAAATCTTCAGGAATACATCGGCAATTGACACTTTTTCACTCTTCTTAGTGATTATAGTACCATCGGGATGTTCGTCTTCTACAGTTGTTTTAACGGTTGTCTTTATTTTCTTTGATTTACTTTGTGTGTTTTCAAACTCTTCTCTTATGGTAGAGATGGTAGTTTTTCTTAATATTGTAATACCATGTTCATTTATCTCTTCTGTTTCTGAACTAGTTTGTATGTCTACTTCACCTACTTGTGTATAGCCTTCTAAGTTTTCATCAAAGGAGTCTTTGTTCAAGTCAGCTACTGATACTTTAACATCTTTTGTAACTTCTGTAACTCCATTCGGTAATTTTGTTTCCGTCACAGTCTCAATAGTAGTTTTTACTTTTTTTCGCGTACCGTCGTCTGAGGATAGAATTTCTTTGATTGTCGTAGTTGTAATAATTTCAATAACTTCTTTACCGTCTCTGACAGCGGTTCTTTCTTGAGTATCCACACTTACTGTTTTATCTTCTATTGTTGAAAAGCCCTTTAAATCTTGACTTGTAATAGCAATATTGGTATCGATTTCGGATACCGAAGTGCTTGTATCTACAGTAGTACGAGATGAACCATCTGGATATTGATCGGTAGTTGTTTTCGTAACAACCGTCTTTAGTTTCCTCAAAATACCTGATCTATCAGAGTATTTAATTTTAACCACTTTTGTAATTATTTTCCTTCTAATAATTATGTCTTTTTCTTTAATTATTTCTTCGTCAACATTTTCCGTTTCCTCGGGTTCGTCTGCAGGAATCAAATCTTTAAGTACGTTTTCAACTTTACTACCTTCTGCCGTCTCTTCTTCGTCCTCACTCTCAACCTCCAACACATGCTTATCGGCTAATTCAAGAGCTTCGTCTATCGAAGAAACTTTCTCACTTGTTTTAATTATTACCGAACCATCTGGATGCTCATCTTCCGTGACGGTTTTAGTAGTTGTTTTAATTCTTTTGATCTTTTCTGCTAAATTGTGGTACTCTTGTTTTGTGATCGTAATTGTTATCTTTCGTTTAATTGTTATGCCATTTTCTATAATATTTTCAGTTTCCGTGGTAGTCACTTTATGTGGTTCTCCAATTACTTCAAAGCCTTCCGGTATTTCTTCTTCAGATTCTATTTCGTAGTCACTGACTGTCACCTGCACAGCTTTAGTTACTTCGGTAACATCGTCTGATAGAACTGTTTCTGTAACGGTTTCTACAGTAGTCTTTAGTTTCTTCCTTAATTTATCTTTTGTCGATAAAATTTCTTTTATTGTAGTTGTTGTTATAATTTGTGGTACATATTTACCATTGATCGTAACACTTTTTTCTTCTTTGTCAACTTTTACTGACTTGCCTTCTAATTGTGCATAATCAAGTAGTTCCGTCGATTCAATTATATCTTCGTATCCGATATCAGTTAATGATGTACTACTATCTATTTTCGTCCGTGATGATCCGTCAGGATAATTGTCGGTGGTGGTAACCGTGGTAACAGTTTTTAGCTTTTTATCGTTACCATAAGAATCTGCGTATTTAGTTTTAACAATTCTTGTTACAACTATTCTTTTGATAATTATAGTTCCTTGTTCGATTTCTTCAGTTTTGGTAGAAACACTCTCTTCCGGTTCAGCAACAGCGGTTAAGTCGCTTAATAACTTATCTACGTTGCTGCTAGAATCAATAACCATTTCTTCAGTTTTTGCTTCTACGTTCTTCTTTACATCTTTCGATCCATCCGGATATTCTTTTACAATATTTGTTTCAACTGTAGTTTTGATTATCTTATCGTTATCATTAATTCTTATAGTTTCTTTTTTAGTTATTGTTATAATTGTTTCAACTATATCAATACTATTTTCTTTAATAATTCTTTTGCTCACATCAGTATAAATAACCGTATCCTCTATATTACTATCTGTTTCCTCCACTTCATTATCAGAATCAGATTTTACATCTGTTTCTAAAATGTCCTTAAGTATTGTGGCTGTCTCTTGTCGAAGTTTCTCGCCGCTTTCCATTATATGAGTACTTAGATCAGATTTTTGATCAGCAGTTTCAAGAGAAAGTTTTTCAATTTTACTATCTTTCGAATATAAATCCATTTGTGAGGTAGACTTAAGACTAGAAGAACATTCAGAGAGTACAGTCTGGGTATCTTTAGTAGTAGTTGTTGAACCGTCGGCGCTTTTACTCAATGTCGTTGTTTCAATTGTTGTTTTCACATTTTGAGGTGTTCCGTCTTCCCTCGAAATTATTTCTTTTGTTGTAACTGTCGTAATAGTTTGAGTTACAACGTTTTCACCTTCTTTAATGATTTTAGTTACAGTATCCGTTTCGGTTTTAATTTTGCCCATAGTTTGCATGAGTGTTAGAAGTTCAGGTTCCCCATCTACTTCCGAACTTTTTAGTATTCTAGGAACTTTTTCGGTTGATGTTGAAATCTTTTGTGTGAGAACATCATCGCCAACATGAACTACTTTTGTGATTGTCTCTTCGGATCCATCAGACTTGTCATAGGTAACTTCACTTTGGACTCCGTCACTTACTTTCACATCTTGAAATGCACTGGGAGTTTTTGGTAACGGACTAACCGGTACAGTGGGAGGAGTGGATACGCGGTCATATTCGGGGCGAATTGTTAACGATTCCACTGCTTCCGTCTTGATTCCTTGTTGTACTGCTTCATCGCCAAATGCCTTATGGATAGACTCCATTAAGTGTGCCACGCTATCAGTTTGAGTTTTGCTTACTGTTTCTTTTGTATCTTCTTTAAATGTTAGGCGTTTTTCATCTACTAATTTTTTTGATTGTTTATCTTTTGGTGTCTTAATCTCATCTGTTTCGTGTATTTTTTCCGGGTGATCTAAACTTAAAGACGACATAAGCTCATCTCCAATTATTGAGTCGTGATCGAACTGCTGACTGCTTTTAGATTGTAGTGAGTCATCTAGAGTTAAGGAGTCTGTTTCTTCTTTGGAAGCAAATTCTTTTTTTATTGGTTTCTTTTCACCTTTTTCTGTACTTTCAAAACTATACTTTTCTTCCAAACTAACTTCTTTCGATAAATCTTCTGAGCTGCTATGCAGTATGGTATGAGACATACTATCTCTATCAATAATACCACTATCTATTGTTGAAATTGACGACATTTTGTCAATTTTTTGAAGATCAGCTGTATCAATTGTTTTTGTTAGTAAAGATTCGGCATGGGTTCTTTCTTCATGTAACATTTTCGCGGATTCTTGTGCAAATTTAGTTGCAATCTTATTGTCTTCGTATTTACTATCATCGAAGGACCTTGAAGACAGGTCCCTCTTTGTTCGAGATAATTTTGTATCCTCTAAGTTCTTGTCATGTTTCTCTAATAAAGTTTCTGTTTTGAAATCCATTTGTTCCGGGCTGTCTGGTCTAGTTTGCCCATTAACATATATTGATTTTTCTTTTTCACCTATGTCCTTGTCTTCATGCCTTCGTTTAGTTGATTCTGTAAGGGAACTTTGACATAATTCTTCTTCACTAGAGATAATGCAAGAATGGATAATTTCTTGCGTTTCAATATCTTCTAATGAAACACTACTTTCAACTTTAATACTTGAGTGTCCATCAGGATAGTCGTCTGTGGTGGTAGTAGTAGTAAGAATTTTAATTATCTTCGGTGTGCCTTTGTTATCCGCGAACTTAATTTTTATTGTCTTAGTCATTATAGTTCTGACAATAACTATTGTTTCTATAATAATTTCTTTTTTAAGGATTGTAACTTTTTCTTCTGGCTCTCCTAACTTAGTGAAATCTTTAAGAATTTCTTCGATCTGAAGAATATAATCTTCCGCAGAATCGTCTGATTTAGTGATGGATATTTTTTCTAAGTGCTCATCTAAAGTAGACTTCTCTTCTTCAGCTAAGATAGTACTGAATTTTTCACCATTGTCCTTAGTTGGACTAAATACCTTCTCTTTAGATTTATCTGGGCTGCATGGTCTTTCCTTGGATGCACACAATTCTGACTTTTCTGAGTCAGATTTCACATCTTCCTTCTTAAATGACTCAAGTGATACTTCTGTAGATTGTGGCAAGGAAAGTTTCGTTTCTTCTGGTTTAGATGTATCTTTCCCAAAAGACTTAACAGATTTGATTGATGTAGTAAATTCAGCTATAGTAGGTTGAGTAAGTTCTTTTTCTTCCAATTTCATTGGACTAGATTTTTTATCATCAGGTGAGATTTTACTAAGCTCACCTTCTTTTTCTTCTAATAGGCCAAGTATATTTTCTTCAGGTTTGACAATTGCAAGGTCTGTTGTTTCAACTTTCACGAGACTAGCTTCTTTATCCTTAAATTGAACTGAGCAAGATTCTTCTTCCAATGGTGTAACTTGGCTTGGTTCCTTAATATCTGGTTTGAGTAAAGCAGATTTCTTTGCTTCAGGCTCTACTTTGCTAAGTTCTTTCTCATCAGGTTTGAGCTTGTCACTAGTTTGAATAGTAGTATCCTTTTCTTTTTCAATTTTTATTGGGCTAGATGATTCTTTCTTTGTCTTCACAGTTGTTTCAGCCATAAGCGGTAAACTTGAAATAGTGCCTATTAAAACGTCTTTCGTTGAAGTTAACTCTACAACATCATGATCTACATGAATATCAGTGATTGTTGTACTACTAGCTTCTTTAGTACTAGAAGTTCCATCGGGGTATACATCGGTAGTGATAACATCTGTAACTGTTTTTAATTTTCTAGGCACTCCTTGACTATCAGCGTACTTGGTTTTGATAATACGAGTAAGAATAGTTCGTGTTATAATTATACTTCTTTCCAATACAGTTTCTGTTTTAGTAGTTGTGAACTCTTCTGGTTCACCGAAAACATCAAATTTAGTCAATGAGTCTTCACCAAATTCATCGAGTTCTTCAGACAATCTTTTGATTGTTTTAAGCTTTTCCTTGGTATCTTTATAAAGCAATAAATTTTCTTCAGTAGTTGTTTGGGATTCCTCTGGCTTGGATGTTATTTCCTTTTCTTTAAAAGGCACTTCTGTTAGTGTTGTCTCTTCTTTTACTTTATAGGATAAATCTTCTTTCTCTGCTTTTTCAAATACATGCTCTTTTATTATACCTGCAGTCGAAGTCAGTTCATGTGGTTCCGCAGTCTATAATGGAAAAAAACATTACAATATTATGATAATTGTTTATCAAAGAATGTTTCGTTGTATGCAATATTGTTGTAAGTAATATTGTATTTAAATTTTATTATTTAATAACTTATGATGTACTTAATACGAGAAAAATTGTGACAATAATCCAAAAACAACTTAATATTAATAAAAACATGGAAATAATTATTTTGCAGTACATGATATTAATATATTGGTTATTTATATTAAAAAAGATGTGGCTTATTTGCAGATAATTATGATATCAAAATAATTAAGTACAATATTTTTTGCCCAGCGCATTCTATCTCATAGTCTGTGATAAGTCTAAACGGCTTTGTTTTTTTCTTTTTCAATTAAAACATAATTTAGGTAAAAGAATATGAGATGGTTTATCAAAGCACAAGATAGACTATGTTTCTCATTAACATATTTTTCGGTGTTAATACCAAACTTCTTTGAAAATTCTGGTACTATTACCTGAATATCTTCCTTCTCAGGTACAGCCCCAGAAGAAGTAGCCTTTAATTCATCTTTCACAGGAGAAGTGATCGTCTCTTGTGCTTTATCAGGTGACTTGACTTGAGACTCCTTCTTCATGGATGATGATTCTTTTTCCATAAGTTTCACAGGTGAAAGTTTTGTAATTTTTTCCTTGACAGGAGGTTTCTTTTCACCTATTTCATCAATGACTGGTGTCGTAACTTCGTCTTTTAATGGAGATGGCGACTTTTCTCTTGCAGTCTCAGTTGATACTTCCTTAATTTCCTCTTTGGCAGGAGAAGGAGTCTTCTCTTCTGGTTTCTCTGGGGATTTAGCTGGTGGCTCATCCTTTTGTGGAGGTGACTCCTTCTCGTC
>DWEL01000273.1:0-10284 GCA_018245955.1 Myscelus nobilis
CTCAAAGCTTCCAAAACGTAACTAAGTAAATTACTTGTATAATAACTCACCTTAGCAATCATTGTTGTTATTGTTATGTTTCAAACAAATGTGATACGTTTAGTGCATATAACATTTGCTTATATACACGAACGTCGGAAATAAAGCGGCCTCGCTTGCAACAAGGTTGTATTACATGTTTATAGTAAATTGGTGAATCTTAACTTATAATTGTAATATAACAATCGGCGTGTGAGGTTTCATACGTTTAGCAATTAAATTTGACGCATACTTCTAGTGAATTAAGGCGAAGGCTTAGTGTTCAATGTCAAGGTTGTCTTAACAAATATTATAACGTGAACGATATTTTAATACATTTTTTTGCGTGTTTGAATTTACAAATGTCAAACACGCGTGCAAGCGATATGATTTTAAGTAGGCAGTCTGTGTCTGTTTCTTTCTTTCTTCTTCTTTCTCTATTACTCGTATCTTTAATACGTGTAAGATATTGGCATAGTACATGTTCCCTTTTGATGCAAAACTATGCAAAGCCTGTGCTGTAATCGCCATTGTTGTGGCAGTCAGTTATTTTAATAATGTTATTGGTCCTACTGTTTTATTTTGAGTTTTCCTAAGATACGATAATGTTTCCTATTCATATTCATACGAATAAGTTTCTTCATTGTAAAATAAAATGCAATTTCTAAAGATTCTAGATTGGCATTTGTAAAGAAACCAACTCGAAAGAAAAAAGGTTGAGTGCTTCTGACCTACAGTGTCACCTACATTGAAGAGAATGAACTCTTCCTTAAAGTGTCAGTAGTTGTTAATTCTTGAGGAATGACTCTTTTCATTTTATTCTGTGAACATTTGAAAGAGCGTTTTTCTAGTTAATTCTCGGTAATTTAAAAGTTAAATATCGTGCTACTTTCAGTGTACTAGCTACTAGCCTGTAAAAGACTTGCTTTCAGGGAAATATTAATAATTGAAAGCGTTCCGTATTTCGTGGGAACAGACATACTTATTTTATACAATTAAAATAAAATATCAGAATTTCTAGGTATCATGTTTTATAGTTTGGTGAAGGACTACTGGTGTGGACAAGGTAGAATATTCTAGTATTGACGATTCTTAAGGAATAATGCACAGTTGAGTTACAAAATTAGAATTCACCTGTTTTGGACAGCTCGTAATTAAGGCGGATAACCACAAATCTAATACCTTATTTACGTCGCGGTAATTTATCATTAGTCATTACTCATAGTATTTCGCCACGGCTGCTTTACGGACATTTTGATAACATCACTGAGATGTTTATCAGTGACATTAACTCGTAATTACTCTGGGTAATGAACAGAAGTGGTTTTGTAATTTTTTTAAGTGTTTTTCTTTTTTTGCCACCTAATTGTCGCCACGGTTTATTGCGGAAGATTGTAAAATGGTAGCATTACGCAGGAAGCTTTCTTTTATATTATTATTTTGTGTCAAAGACGTATGTAACATAACAGTCATTAAGTTACCAGCGGTTTTCAGAATGTTCGCAATACATACCTGCTATTGAGGGGAAAGTATTTGAATAAAAAAATCAATTTCTTTATCGATTCATTGTCTATATATTGTAACCTAAACATGAGCTTGATAAGCTTTAGTTTATTCGACTTATTGTCTATTCATCCCGCATCGGTGATCATCAAATATCGCGGGAATGCGGAAATACGAATTGAATGTGACATGTACTTAGTAATCATCATGTGATAATTTGTCGAGAAAGGAATATTTTTCTGTTAATTTCAGTTTAAGTGAAAGCCATCGTTAATTCCTAATTCTAAGAATTAATAGGTTACATTTAATTCTTGAGAATTACTTAGAGAACATTAATAGTGTAGTGTTTTAGAATTCTGCATCATTCTCGGGATGTCTGGGGTACGAATTTCTTGCAAATGCGTTTTTAATTACATTTCAGTGTCTGTAAGAATTATAACAGGTAATATTGTGAAGGAAGTGTATTTAAAAAATATATAAGCATATTATAAACTAGATTATATTGTTGTATTTACAACGTACCTACTGTGTTGTATGTAGGTACTCGAAGTTTTGTTGTTTTTATGTTATGAAGGCAATTGACGTCTATAAGAATAATCTGGAACTTTAATACAGAGCATCTACTTAATAACATTAGAATATAGCTACAAGCATCTTGTTTCGGTATCTTCCTGTCGTATCTGTTATTGTAGCATACTTGTGGTATTTAAAATCTCACCGAGTAACACGGATTTGATTTCTAAATGCATGGGGTTAATGAAAATTTATATTTTATAAAAAACTGAAATTATGAATTTTAATTGTTACATCAATATTTTCAATACATAATTCGATATAATTCAATATCCTATTAAGTTTCACATAATTGAACTAGAGTTTTTCAAAGAGAATAAATAAAACAAAATGAATACATCTTGGTAAGTACACCGATAATTATAACTGTAGGTTAAAACCAAACAGTTGGTTCATTTTATACGGCTAGCTCCACCCTATTAGCACAGATTCAATTAATTTTTCTAGCACCTCAACCCACATTCGTATAATGAATGTAGTTTTTTCATTAAAAATATCTGGTCCATTGAACGAAAAAACGTCCAATTACTGTGTCTATGGTAACTGCGCGACTGAAATAAAGAAGATTTTTATCGCCTAAGAAGGTAGTTAAGCTTTTGGACATCTTTATTACTGAAATTAAATGTTTTCATTTGGTGCAAAAATTGGGTCGTTCACCCCTTAAATAGTGTCAGTAGCGTCTTCAGTACAAGGATTTTTACTTACTGAATATGTTACACTCTGTTTTATTTTATATTGGCAAATAGGAAGTAAAAGAAGGTATGTATGATTTTATGTAAAGTTTATTCGCGTTGTAAAAAATAAATATATACATGTTCTGTACAACTAATGTAATTGGCAGTCAATTGGATATTCACCAGCCGTGGGAAAGGGCTGGCGCGGAGTACGCTACAGACTTGAGGACGGGAGCAGCGGCGTAAGTCGCGATGGGGGCAGCGTGAGCGGCGTAGGTCGCGACAGGGGCGGCGTGCGCGGCGTAAGTGATGGGCGCGGCGTACGACACGGGCGCGGCGTGAGCGTAACTAGCGACAGGGGCGGCGGCGTAAGTCGCGATGGGGGCCGCGTACGCTGCCTTCGCGTACACGGGCGTGGCGTGAGCGGTGTGCGTGGAATACGAGGAGACCGATGATACAGCGGGAGCGACTGCCTTGACCACGGGTGCGGCGTACGACACGGCGGGAGCGGAGTACGCTACCGCGGGAGCGGAGTACGACACAGCGGGAGCGGAGTACGCTACCGCGGGAGCGGAGTACGACACTGCGGGCGCTGCGTAGCTCTTGTAGACGGGGGCGGCTGCGTAAGCGGCTACGGCGGGGGCGGCATAGCTCTTGTAAACAGCGGGGGCGGCTGCGTACGTGGCTACCGGAGCAGCGGCGTACGCGGCTACGGGAGCAGCGGCGTACGCGCCGCCGTAAGATGCGCCGTACAGGTTGCCGGCGCGTGCCACCGCAACGGCGCACAGGAATACGATTAACTGTAATAAAAAAAATATACATATTATGTACACTCCTTATTTGGATATAGAAGTGCTTAAAATTTTTAAAGGTTTTTATATAGTAAGTTTCAGCGTCGCAGAAAAAGGTGTCGTGTTTATTTATAGAAAAATAGGCTATCCCTAGACTACAGGCTCACCGTTTTAAGTAACTTTTATGAACTACCAAATTACATGTACACATTACTTGAGCTCTGAATTAAAGTCTGGTTGTTTAAATACAACCTGCCTACAAACCAACCGAGTGAAGTCCAATTTATGTTCCAAGAACGATTTTACGCAACCTCGCTTTACACTAAAAAAATATTCCTAAGGTAGTTCTCATTACACCACTCTATTTTCAATTCGATTTTCTTTCGTTTGTTTATTTATTTACGCTATTTTCCACGATAAAGTTAAATCCGTACCTTGGCTGCCATTTTACTATATTAAGTCCACTACAGCAAGTGATACGGTAACGGTGGGCGCGCGGACTTTTATACTGATCTCGTTTGTACCCCCGTGCGCAAGAAACGCCTGCAAATGTATTTCAATGTAGAGCTAACTTGTCTTGTTAGAATCTCGGACTTCGTTTCTGATGTAAATTATACTGATTTTTATCAATATCTGCAAGGTCCCATAATTTAAAGATGGATAAGTAAATTATGCCACTAATTCGCTTTTTATAATAAATATTAATTTTATCATGCATACAATTTGCCTTTTAAGATGTATAAATTACTTTTTCGTCAATATAAATAAATAGGTTTCAAAAACTGTAAAACAATGAATATTTTTTGTATTGTGGCTGTTCTCCTAGCAAGCCATGCAGAAAAGACTATGATTATTCAATTTAGCAAAAAAAGTATTTCTACGCTATTAATGAACTGACGATGAATAAGCATAGTGAAAAATTGTATTATAATGCTGAGGATTTTTAAATTTTCGGAGCCAACGGTTTGAATAATTGATTCTTCGAACATGTTGTACTAACGTCGGAAACGTTACCTACCAAAGCCTTATTAGATCATGTTCATTTTATATACCTATTACTTATTTGTAATTCAATATACCAAAATTGATCTGAAATGCTTTTTTAATCGATTATATTAACTAGTTACTAATAGATTTATATAGCTGAGTTCCCGTAGCCTGCGACCAGCTGAAAGGTTTAGGATGTGTACTCATAGCGAAACTAATTCACAATTATTATTAGGGCAATAATAACCGCCAGTTCACTCTAGAGTAGCAAGGTACAATAGGTTCCAGCTCAGCTAAGGGAGTAATCGGTTTCTACCCGGACAATGCTAATAACTAGCTATGCCCGCGACTTTGTCTGCGTTTTTATTTTACCAAAAATGTATTGTTGTTATTTTATATGATTCTAAGATAAAAGTTACTCCTTATTACTTCAGCTATCTCTCAGTGAAAATCCCGTGGAAACAAACAGACAGACCGACAAAAATTGTAAAAAATGTTAGTTTCGTATATGTATCGTGTATACACACATATGCATTTAGAAAAAAGCCATTATTTCGATATTAAAAACAGACACTCCAATTTTATTTATTTGTATATGAATATCTTCGGACACCCTCACATATTTCTTAATCATTGATAACTAACTGATAAAAATACGTAATCGACATATTTTATAATACTTATGTACTCGTAGATGTTTTTATTAGACTCAGACAACAAACGAATGTGCTAATAATGCAAACGACTATCCTGGGTGGGAATTGAACTCACAATCTCCGGTTTAGCGGTCAAGGTTAGGTTAGCTAACTACCAGACCTGCACGCCAGACATAAAAGGGTTGCCGTCAATGTCGGTATTAGGGTTAAGATAAATGAATAGTTTTTCACTACTCAAAGGCGGCAAAGGGCCCTCTTTCTAAGCCGATAACGTATTGGAGATTCCTCGGCTCTGTGTATAAGCAATGGTGACCACTTACCATCACATGGCCCTTTGCTTGTTTGCTAGCCTAAGTGTATTAAAAAAACTTGACTAAGTGCAACTGTCGAGAATTTTGTATAGAAATAAGAACATAGTTGCTATCAAAAATATTAAAATAAATAATATGTCTATTTTTTAATTTTATATACAAAATATTTTTAAATTTTTATCGCCAAATATGTAATGTAACAAATGCAATATTTCATAATTTAAAAGACAAAGTTTTTTACTTTTATAATTCAAATTCTTTTATTCATTATGAGGTATTGACATACACTGAATAAGTAAGTTATAATTCAATAAAAAAATAAATATGTGATAATTACGGAAATGAGAAATTCTAAATAATCATATTATAGGTAACGATAAATATTCGCCCTTAAATGTAACCGATACACGGTAACCTAAAATAATGATATATTTAGTTATCGTTCACTTTCTAAATGTTTCCATTGCATTTTGCAAACGCGAAGTCTACAGGGCTGGATGTTATTTAACATTCGATTTAAAAAATCAAGAAAATACCACTTTTAGGTACAATTATTATATGTTGTTGTATCGTGAAATTTCGGACAAGTTAAAGTGAAATGTCGGGGTCTAAGAAAGTATTGTATATTATCTTCACTGTTCATAAACGTTCTTCTACCGCGTACACAATCTAATAAAATACGACCGCCGATAAGGAATTCTGATTACGAAAAGAAGTGGCCCAAACAAAATAGTATTTACGGATGTCCACTTAAAATGTGATCGGCCATTCGTGATGTTATTGCATTTTGTTTCAATATAAAACTCTAATTTAAGGTTCTAACTTAAGTTTCGACTGTCATAAAACTCACAAATAATATTATGGAATGTCCTTAGCCCTCAAGTTATACGCACGATCCGCTTGAGTTTCAAAGCTACGTGTAATTTGGGCAATGACCTCTCTTCTTAACTAACACCTGAGGCTAAATGATTCCCGAAATAATACAAAAAGAGGGCACATTACAACCGACGCTCTGAACATAGCTTTACAAATAAAGATCGTTATAAAATACTGATGACCGTAATTTTAAAATATCTTTTTACCTTGGCTGATATCGTTTATTTTAATTTCTTTATACTCGTATTGTTAAAAGTGTCTTCGAGAATAATTAAAGTCGCGTGGTTACGTTTCAAATTTTCGTATATTTCTTGCATTTGCATATGTCTCAACAAACATATTTAACCTATGCATTGGTTTTAATCGATTCGGTGTTAGTTGTTTTCTAGGTAATGTTATGGAAATTAGTATCCTTAAGTACTGTGAGATTCCTATGCGCCGTTTAAAATTACCGTTGATAGTCCATTTGTTAAACCTTAAAAGTGCAGGTGTTGTAAAGTTAAGATAAAAGTGCCAGTTTAAAACAGGTTGTCATGGCAACCCTAAGCGCACGTTACGTGCTATAATTGAGTGCGTTAGACAAGCCTCATTCGAGTTGTGCAAGCTCCATGTGGCGCTTTGTCTAAGGGCGGGACGCGAATTGATTCTTAGGACTTGCTCATACTGGCTTACATTAACGTCGCTCAGCATTATAAAAGAGATTTTCATAGTCGATTTTAATTTGAAGATACCTTCTATTTTGAAATATACGCAATCTTTTTGTTGTACTTAATAACTGTGCTTCTTGAATTTTTGTCAAAATTGTTTATTACGCACAGTAGTGCTTTATTAAAAATTCTTATTGAAAGGTAAAACGTGGCAAATGTTATTTTGTTATTGTTTTTCAAATATCTTTATTTACTATCGTTTTCTTACTTAATTACGACAAAGATCATATCTGTATTGATTTCTTTATATACGTTATACTAACTTTTTTATGTGAAACGTCTTTGGGCCAACCTTGGGTGTAAGACCGACACGTGTGCCGTGACGGCAGATGGCACGATACCATCTTATGCCATCACGCCCTTCTCTGCAATCGTCCTTCATCCCTCTGCGTATGCGTGGTGTGTATGCTCTGTTGTTTTCATTAATTGGAAACGTTGTTACGTAATTTACTGCGTATTTATTTATTGGTTTCCTTTAATTACGAAATCTTTTAATAACCTATCAACTTAGATGTTTCACATCTGTCGGAATTTCTACTAATACTTTCATTTTCATTTTTATGGTCCTTCGCGTTTCCCTGCGTCACATACTCAATATGTGACGACTGTGGGCAGGGGTTAACATGTTTCGCAATACATGTGGACAGGTCACTCGTGCAGCCTCGCCTTCGAGCGCCGCAGCTTACATCGTAAATACTGTAATGTGTACATACACACATAGATACCGCACGTTCCGCTTATTTACAAGCAAGTTTGTCCGAAACGGTCAAATATGATCGGGGCTAGGATAATAATTTTAGATAAGAAGCGGGTTTTATTAAATAAATATGTTCTGAATTCCAAGTACGGTTGTATATGGAAAAGTTAAAAGCATTTTAAGTAATGCTTTTCAATATTCATGAAAGATATTAGGTAGCTAACTAAATTTTGTGTACAAATTTGTCACGATTAAAAAGTTTCAGATATGTGTGTGGGTAAAAACCAATTATCTGTTATTGAAAATTATGTTCAGTGAAAACGTTAATCTAAACTACATACATGGGTGTCCTTGGACGTTTTACGATGACACATTATACTATAAAAATGAAGTGTTATAATGAGCCGCAATCACCACGGCCATTTGATTGACTAAATGATACATATTTGAAATAGGCTTGACATTCTACGTAAACCGCAGTCTCCAATACAAAACAGTATTTCAGATTTTCTGATAAATAGCAAAACTAACGCTTCTTCTGAGTATGAAGAAGTCGTTTTACTTAGTTCGTATCTGACAAATCTATGTCCGAATCGAGAAAATACCAATTATATCTTTACGCCTATTTTACGTACTAGTATGGCTATCTATAAACACTACCCACATTTTGTCTCTGTAGGTATAGTAGCGTAACACTTAAGTACATATGTACATAGCATAATACTACATGTATTCGTAAATACGTGCACCTGTGCACTAGTACGTAGGCTGTTGTAAGCTATTGGGAACAGGACACTGATTTTAAATATTACATACTTAGAAGTTGATATTTACAACAATGTAGGCGAGCACCTGAGTGTTCTCAATCATTATTGTCAACATTGGAAATTCATAATTGGAAACAACATAAATATAGATTCAGAATATGTATTTTTTTCCCAACCTGATACATTAATATTTAAAATCTGGTCCCGCCAAGACGAGCTAATCGAAGCGCAAGGGCACCACCTATACTTAATGGGGCTTATGATATAATTTGGGTTATATTGAAATTCATGTCAAGGTTATTGGTCCTCGAATAATCGACGCTACACTATACTTCACACATTACAACTTTCGATTAGGTATACATCTATGATGTGAGATAGTACATTTTTAAAGAAATGTTGTATAAAGGATCTCAGTAAATTTCTGAGCTAATTGGTTATAAACCGTAACAAAGAAATATCTGAAATAATGAAATAGATATAATTAAGTGAGCTATTTAGATTAAGTTACTCTATGATAAAATATTATAATTCCAAAGTTTCATAACGAGTTGGAACATTTTACTAAATTTTGTAAGTTTTAAATAGTTTTAATATATTTGGTAATCGGTGTCTTATTCCCACGGTACACTTTCGTCATATCTGACGGATGTTACACACATGAATATGTGATTCATTATACTTACGAGTAATTATGACAGGTGACGCGACACATTTGTATAAAGTAATTTTTTTATAATAAAATGCAGTTTCTGGCGAAGTGTATATGTATGTACGAGTACCTACATAAAGTGTACTGATGACTTACATCAATCGATCGTCGTGAAAATATACGTGGTTAGGGATCAAAATAATTAGGTACTTAATTACTGAAATATTTTTTTTATTTTGTTTAAAAAAATCTCTTTATAAATTGAAATATGTAACTGGCCACTTTGGCATAAAAATTGGTAAATTAAAAGTAATTATATTTTCAGTTAAATACCTATAAATATTCAATACAGGTTAGCACCATTTTTCTATTATGTGGTTGGATCGAGATCAAGCGTATTTCATGATTATAAATAGAGTATTAATGTAACAAGAAAAGGAGTGCAAATTCTTAGGCACTAAGAGACAATTTACATGGCACCGATGTTAAGACAACAAATTAGCGAACGTAAATAAAGCTGCTTGTTTTAAGATATAAGGGATTCTCTTGATGTAGGTAAGTACATTAGCAGTGTAGCTCGGGACAAGGATACGGCTTCTTTAACTTCTATCTGTCGTAAGAGGTACGCAAGTGGTACTTTCTGAAGGTTTCTCCCCATTAAACTACGAAAATTGGAGTTGTGATTGTCTAAAAATATATTATTTACGTCGGCGTTATTAAACGTGGCCTTGCGATGGTTATTGAAGTGATTTAGCGAGAATGTTATTTTGCATTGTACATATAAGGTTTTAGTAGTTTAGTAAAGTGCGTAGTGACGCTTGCAATGCGCTTATTGTGCCGATTTTGGCATACAAATATTGCAATTAAAATGATATAGAGAAATGTATTAATACTAAATTATAAAACCGATAATAATATATTAATCACGCGGTAATGTCAAATAATAAAAAATTAAAATTAAATTAAATAAATCACATTTGACATTTAAAAACTCACAAATCGAATAATAACATTTATCAATAAGGAAGGTGTACAGCTTTTTCTTAAATATGTGAATTTTAGTACAGTACAG
>DWEL01000274.1:0-10271 GCA_018245955.1 Myscelus nobilis
TTGATGATTTTTACAGAGCGACATAATCACATTGTGGTTAAGCTCTTTAATAAAGATATAAAAAAAAAAAAAAAATTTAATTTTGGTATAATAGTTACGTAATGATAAGCAATTATTTTGTAAGCTATATCTGACAGAGATATTTGGCACTCGGTGCTTCTACCTACCGCGTTAGGGACCTGGCGTGATGGTTATGTATGTATAGGTGCATTTCCTAAATTGGTGCGCAGTAAAAGGCAAAATATGGATTAAACTAATAATTCTTTAAAATCTTTAAATGTACCCATATTTGTGCAAATAAACGTCTTTGTCTTTGTCTTCGTCCTAAATGTATAGAAGAAAAGCAGTGAGGGTACAATTCATTCTCATTAGTGCATAATGTATGAATTATTATTATACCATCATCCCAAGTATTCTATTTCACATACTCGTATATCTACACAAACATGCTTCTTCTAGATTCACCGTTCTTTTAACACACACTCGACCAACCATATAAAACCATTTTCAATAAGATAATATACATATAAGTAAACAACAGTTATCGTAAGCATAATGAATTGTTCCGATTTCCTAACGCGAAGACTTGCCTGTTCGCACAACAACAGTATTAGAATTTTATTAACATAATATGACACGTATTAGGGAATTTGTTGTAGCACATTAAACAGAGAATAATCGAAGTTTGTGGTTAGAATATGCGACATTATTTGAATCGCATTCTATTCCGCGAACCGTTAACGCCCGCGTATGACGTATAGTATCGGGAAAGCCGCGTTACGTATGTATACCGCAGGCGTCACAATAATCGTTCCGCGAACACAGCACGCAATTCAACACCGGAGGCAGTCGCACGATGCTCGCGTTGTAATTACAAGACGCTCTAACGTTATTTTTTTTGCTTTTTTACGCGAGCCGACTACTCCCCTATGTACGTATACGCGCCAACGTAACCGTCCATTACACGTGATATTAACCTTAGACTTAGATGAATGCGGTTTACAATAATAATGGCGTAATCTAGCCGCTTCCCGGTCTTCGTCTTCCCGTTGCTCGGGAGCTATTTTGTTTTTTTTTTGCATTTACAATGTACTTAGGTATCTTTATTTTTCTTAATATATAATAATATAACAATTTGGGAGTTGGTTGTAATCAACCCGAGTCGAGAGGGGGACATTGGCATGTGTGCGTGACGTATCGCCGGAGCTTTGTACGCCCACTAGTTACGGAGGCCACGTGTAGGGCTGAGGGCTTAGAACACCCTAATATATTACAACTACTACCAAATAGTGCGTTATGGGAATGCTAGAGGCGCCCCGCGGATTCCCCGTATGAAATAAAAAATTTAGTAGCACATAAAATATAGTCGGACTGTGCTCTGCCCACTCAACTCAAACATTAATACATACATATTACGCGCGCTCAAATTAAAATTTTTTTCTCTCTTGGTAAAATACAAAATAGCTTATTATCAATCAAGAAGACTCTATCTACCTATTCGTGAAAGAATTTTAAGAATGTATTGGTTAATTTCAGATATTTACCCCCTACAAACAAACAAAGACATTTTACCTTTTTCTAGTATTAGTATAGACTGTTTTATATTTATTACAAGAATACAGTCTGCATGTTCGCTCGATGTTAAATGGATAAATAATAAAGAATTAAGAATCGTTAGACGTGACTAAAAAAATAAATCTAGCACTAATTATGTTATATATTATGCTAATATCATTGAAAGCCACAAAAGCGTATTTGGTTCTGCAGTACAACATACATATGTACCTATACTAAAATATTTGAGGCAAATGTATAATGATTATATAAATATTTGTAACACATTTGCCATCCCTACCGCTATGGTCGCGACACTCTGTACCTACGAGGGGCATATTTGCAATTTCACTGCGTTTGATGCATTGACGAAAGCGTTATTATTACATCCAACAACAACTAGCACTTTGATCTCGACCCGGCGATTGTAACATCAAACGATATTAGCATCGGGGATGACTAGGGTCTCAACCGAAATCTCAATATGCAATAATTGTTTAACAACGACACTGTTTATCTACGCTGGTGTGGGTGGATCGTGTGTGAGAAAATGCAGTTAGAAACGTAAAACTCAAGCCCGTGATAAAGAACAGTGGGGCTCATAGATGCAGGGAGTTGTACGACCAGTTGCGGGCTGATATTACAAGTCGCTTAATAATAGTAATGGTTTACACACAAAGTTACTACAGTACTATTTGGTCAGGGAATTGGTGTGAATAAAATGAACGGAAAAACTGCAAGTTTTCACATTTTCGTTAGGACTGTCGAAGTTTACATCCGATTACATTAGTGAATGTTTATGAAGCACAGTGATAATTCGTTAGATCATTGAAATTCTTCATTAAGGACATTGCGTTATCGGTCAAAAACAATTAATCTATCTACAGATAGGTAACATGCGAAAAACATTTTACGCTGTGTGAAAATATGTATATGAATGTAAACGCAGTCGAATCGGAGACGAGGTTAACGACCTCCTGTATTTAAAGCAAGAAATGAACAAAGTGATCCCACAGTACGTAATCAAGAGCAGCGCTGCGAAGTGCATCGCTTCGGCGTATCCTTAACGCGTTCAAAACACAACGAACGCTCCGTTGCACGCAAGATCCTAATTACAGATTGAATTTTCAACTGCCATGAATGAATCCCTTTCTTTTTTATATAATAAAGGATACCTAAATTTGCAGAAGAAATATCAATGTTAGTGCTCTCATCAACATCAGTCAGAGCCATTGTAAATTAGGCATACCCTTGTTGTGCTGATCAGAATAAGAATTTTGTGATCTCGAAAAACCCAATTAGAACCCGGGGCTTATGCGATTTCCCAAAGTGGCCATTGGGGTTCATTTAAAACAGAGTATTAACCATTATTATTTATTTTCGTACAACTTTCAGGGAGTGGGGTGCTCGAAATCTTTGTTGCACAATAGGCAGCCTTGAACTTAAAGAAAACGTGGGGAGTTTTTAAGTAATATTGATGAATTTTTTTTGTGGGATCGACGAAGGGGGCACGACTACAGAAATATAGATACAATATCAATCTTTATATTTCCAGAAATACATAATATCACACGGACTGTTTAGTTATATGGAAAGCTTAACAGAGATACCGTGTCATTTCATTTGTGTATATAGGAAAGGTAGAGAAAGAGAAAGAGAGAGAGAGAGAGAAAGAGAACATTTAAAACAAAAAACAGAACAACAGAGAGCCGAGATCTGTCAACAATTCAAAAACAACGTTCAGTCTTCTTGGTCATAATAACAGAACAAAAGGGCCATAACGCTGAAACAGTCTTTATAAGCCTAACAATGGTGAACTTTTCGTTTTGTTTCGTGTTCTTAACCGATTCGGGTATCATTATCCCGGAAACCTATTTAAGAATATGACAAAGTTCTTTAGCGTTAATTTCTTTTGCTCGTATCTTGGCGTATTTAAGATATTAAGTATCTTTTGCGTACATTTAAAAGGAAAGTGCATTCTGTGTGCGAAATTTTACCTATTATAAACGAATGCATATGAAATAAAGAAAGGCATTTATCTGGCTAGTGGGCAAAAGACATGTCCCCGAATGCTATCCGCGAGTTCACGGGTATCTTTTAAAGATTTTCCTACCTTGAACAAAAAAAGGGTGGTCAGTAACAACTAGTACCTACTGTATTACAGTGTTCCTGATTAACATATACCACCTCACAGTGTGATAAGAAAAAAATAAATCCACGTGATATGTGAATATCAGTGCGTAGAAGATAACAGCTGAGAAGTGTGCGGGGGACCGTAGTTTGTAGAAATCCTCAGTCTCTGCCTACCTTTATGTGAAATCGGCGTGAATGTATTTTACCACGAACAGGACATATTTCACGCGAATGTAACTACTCGAGGATCGTTGCTGAAACGAATACAATAATTTACACAATTATATACGTCTCAAGTCCATTGGCGCCGCAAGCGAATGGCCACCGACGCCTACAGCCATCGCCGGCGCCCCGCCGCGCCGCGCACGCACGCTTCCTGCGGAGATCTGTTCTGCTACTTAATTTCACTCAAGCTCATTATGTCTTCGATCTATTAAAATTTTGCACATAAATCGAATAACAAATGATCCTGATCTCTCTGGGTCTAGTGGTTAGAGAGTCGTAACTCTATACCGGACACCGTTGGTTCGATTCGGACCAGAGACAAACATTTGGGTGTTGAGAATATTAATTTTATTTTGTCTGTGGTATGGTATGATGTCAGTCCAATAACCACAACGCAGGCTTTTAATTGCCTAATTTGAAATCTGTAAGGCAATGTGTTAGGAAAACAATCATTACAATTTATCCTCATGATTTTTATACATATAACAAAATATCTTGCCCACTAACACCCACGGCGTTCAATCGTGACCTGTCTGTCACCTCAGTACCACGCTACAATTGAGACGAGAATCGAACACGACTTATAGAGTCAAGTGGCTCAAATTGATCTGATATTACATGACTCAGAATAGAGAATTAAACGGAGCCCTTTCCAAAAACCCACCTTATCTCTATATTATCACTCATCACGATATCTCTGGAACAAGAACACCTAGAGACTTGAAATTTGGTAGGAATATTCCTTTCGGCGAGTACAGGTCAGCTAAGAACAGATTTTACGAAATTCCACCTGTAAGGACGGTTGCGGGGGTGTTAATTATAATTTATATAGCAAAGCAACGTTTGCCTTTTCAGCTAGTTTAAAAATAAAAGAACACTTGCGTCCTGTTTCTTTCCAATATTCATTAACAAGTATCCAAATATTCATTTATGAACAGCGGTTTCTATTACGAAATTTATACCTACCTACACATGTATGCGAGCTCAATATTTATGAGCGCGTCTAGTAACGATTGTATTCTGCTTGAATGGATTTCGTTTAAAGTTACAACAACGGGCGTGACGCGATAACAGCCGTAATAATAATTAATGTTTAAATTAACATCCAATTAAAAACTTACTACGCGAGTTGGGGTTAGGATAGTTTATATAAATACTTGTAGATACGTCAAAACGTTTACGCAAACCGTGGACGTAATTTACTACGATTGCAGTAGTTATTACGAACGTAATAATAATGGAACGACGGGTACGTACGGGTACAATCAAATCCTAGTCACAACAGGTCCCCGACATTGTGACATAGCGCGCGTCTAGTATTATGCCGCCGGCGTCACATTTACGGGTGTGCCCATTCATTAATCGGAAAGGAAGTCGCGTCCGTGAGAATCGTGTCACAGCGAGGGGAGGCGCTCTAACACTCCCTCCCCCCGCCGCCGCCCCTCACCCTCCCCCCTGCCCCCTTCACTATGCCGCCCCTACGGGCGCCCGCGCGATTATTATGCTAAGTGTCTGACGGTTATCGGCGGGGTGAGTTTTTCGCGCATCTGCTATTTATTTACGCGCTTTTATATTCATGGGATTGCGTAAAGCAACTCGCCCGTAGCAAGACGACCCGACTTACAGTTCATTACGCCGACTTGCAAAGTTCACGTGCAAACGTACAGGCGATTCTAGCCCGTATACTTATTGTAATAAGGTAGGGTTGTGTCGGTGAACAGAAATAGGTTAGAGTGCGCGCCCCGCGTGACGCTCCCGTCGAACGTTCGACGATTGAATTTATTGCGAAAGTGCTATTTGACATTGCACTTAACCATTGAAACGTCACATCGGAAGCGGGCCGCGATGAAGGGAATTTAAATTTTATAAGACGAACAGAAAAAAGAAAATATATCGGCAATCGTATGAAAACATAATAAAGATCGGTCAAAGTATTATTGTAAATGTTCAAGCAACAAATAAAACCACGTTTCTCGGAAATTTAAAACACCACAATGCTCCGAATCGCTTAACAAACAAATCGAACTCGTGCGACCTAACGTAATCGTATAAAATTGAAATTGCCGATATGTATATCAGATGTTGCAACGGCGAAGCGCGGGTGAGTTTCGTATATGTATGTATAATGGCGCCAGATAAGACCGGTTGTCGGAACGGCTGAGCCTCAACTCAGAAACTCAATTTCCTTGTCAAATCGCCGTCTGGCCGATAAACACGATAGTTTAGCCGATGCAAGCGGCGCGGCAAACGTGCGACCACCGCTACACTAGCGGCTAAGCCACCTTTTGTGTTTCGCCCACGACACAGAATGCCGCGAAAACTTCAATCCCGAGCGCACACTTCGAACGTGTCTCGCTGCCACTTCGTACGTATGTACTTTCGTAGTTTCGAAACCTTAGACACACGAAATGCGGCGCCGCAAGCAAATCGTACGCAATTGAATATTACCCATAAAGACCGTCTCTTAATCAGGCGAGTCAACAACCGAGGAGACGCCCGTGTTTCACGATCAACATAGATTGCGTTCCCAAGTGGTGGTGACAAGTACCTACGTGCACCCGATATTGGGTGCAATGAACCGGGCGTTAGGGCCTACAATCGTGTGCATTTGAACCGCTCGCGATTCCACCTGGGTGGTTCGGTGTACAAAGACGCTGCCAGTTCCGGCTGCGTCTGAGCAGGAAATAGGCGAATCCGCAGCCGAGCGCTTTGTCTCCAGCCGCCACTTCAGCCGATATCCGACGGAACGAGACCTCTTCTACTTCGTTACTATCTAATAAATAACGGCGATGCTGTTCTCTTTATTTGAATGTTTCTGCTATTTTACGTAAAGAATTTGTTCCCAATCAGATTTCCCAGGATAGAGTAGGTTGTCGCCGATTATTTGATATCTGTGTACGGCAGCAGTGGTCTTCCTAAGACGAATGGATTCTAATAATCGTATAGACGTTATGGTCTAGCTTGTTTACCATATGGCTTAGAGAGAACATCAGTCTACTAGAACGTTCTAGAAACCCCCGTGACCAGTTTTAGTTGCGTCTTTCAAAAATCTGTTCGGCGCAGAATCGAATACGCGACTATTCAGCGTCGGAACAGTACGATGGTGATTACGAACCATTCATCAAAGTTATTACGAAACCAATTTTGCACTTTAATTATATACAGATAAAGAAACACGTTTTATTGTCTATTAATTATCTGCACGTCGTAAATTATCGATTCGCATTCTGATACAAAATTTACAAAATAGTTTAATTTCTTACTGCCCTACTTTGCCACTAACCTACACATACCGAGTATGTATTGAAGATTTTTATCAAATATTACAGATAATTCCTGTCATACTTCCGTACCTTGCTGTCAGACGTTCATTGAGTGTACATCATACCTTATAATGAATAAAACAATTTGAATTTGAAACAGTGCTAGCGAAACAAACAATCTTTAGCTGTATTAGAATATTCATTTACAAAAAAAATCACGTTTTATTTTTTCAATGTAACTTTTCGGTGTGTTATTTAAATTTACGTTTAAAGGCTATCATTATAAACATTAGGCTGAGGCACGTTCGCTCGCACATTCGATTACCATACAGAAACCATTCCGGCGGCCGGCAACCTTGTGACCCGGGTAAGTGAACCAATAACGCATTGACATTGAATTCGGGTACGTGCAATATAATTAAAACCGGTTACGGCGCGGATGACAAGTTCATTCGCACCGCGTTCGGTGTGGCCCCCCGTGTGTATTAGAATACAATGCAATGACGCCGCAACTATCAGAAATACAATGCAATGACACCGAGAAGTTCAGGAAAGTGGATGAAATTGTCAATGCGCGGCGCGCGACGGCTCGCGCGTGCGATCCGCGGCAGCGACGGCTTCACGCAATTACGCAAAATTAAACGGCTCATGTTAAAATAATCTATTAGCTCAGAATGGGCTGGAAAGAGCCTGACTTTTGTTTTTTAATTTTTATTTTGGTTAGTTGATTTTTGTTCTTTTTTTAAAATATATTATAGTATTTAAATTTTTCAAATGTAGCGTTTTAGTTAGTATTCTTATCATGTGTCGTAACACTATGAATAAACAATTTGTTTCTTTGTAAATCGAGCCCGCGATATCAGCTGTTCTGTTACCATTAGCATTTCACAAACTATCGTTATTTATTACACACACACACACACACACGAGAGTATCTGCTATGTAAGTCCTCGCTACAAAACTGTAAGCTATTAATTTTAGATAAAATTCTAATATAATAAAGTAAGACTATCCATTATCGTATTAAGCCGCGCCGACGTTGCCAAGAGCCGCGCCGCAACCGCGCCCTCCCCTCGCACATGTCCCCACGTACATTAACCGTACAGGACAGTTTTAGACAACGTTAAAATATAAACAGGGTTGAAACCGAACGGGTTTACAATCATTAAATTGGTATTTTTTTCTATATCTATAATCTATAAATAGCCTATGTGGTGTCCCACTGTTGGGCAAAGGCCTCCTTCAATCGCGCCAGGTATTGCGATCTGTTGCTATTGCAGGCCAGTTCTCCAAAACGATATTTTTTAATTTATGACATTTGATTAGTCTGTTTCTTTCCCCCTGGGTACCATTTAAATATTATAGAAAGGGACAGAACATTCAACATCGAAAAAACCAACAATTAAACTCATTTGAATATTACTGACAATATGTAGGTTTTGCACCATTACTAAGCCGTATTCGTTATTTTTTTATAGCAAAGCTACAACGAAGAATAGATTTTGTTTTAACTTATAGTGTATCTTATATTTCATTCAGCTGCAATTACAATTTTTTCGATAAGTTGCTACAAATTGAGGTGAATAAAAATACAATAAATATTACCTAGTAGATTAACATCGGCATGAGGAAAATTAATCGCAAGTTATCCTAGCAATGACATTCGTTACATTCGAATTTCTCAAGTTCAAGCACAACGAATTTCAACACAAGCGCATAGCTTTATTTCTAATTTATTTAGTGATAAACTTCTGATGTTTACTGCACTCCTCTACACAAACACCGAGTACTACTTACTATAAATAATGGAGTGTATTGTGTGCAATGCAATTACGACTGCGTTATCCTTTGTCGAGTCTATGCATTGTCCGTGTAAATCTCGCCACATGGCGCGCCTACAAGACCGACTTCCCCCACACGCGAGGGTCGGCGGAGGAAAAAAAAAGCGCCAATTAAACAGACTGTCATAATCTCCTTACAAAGGGCCGGAATTGAAGTGAAAATGAATAATTGAAGGTTTTTTTTGCGTCCGCGCCACTTTTTGCAAATTAAAAGCTAAAAATAGCAATTAGGGTTTCTTTTTTAAACAAAACGGTATCGGAACGATGCTATTCCAGTCCAGTTAAAATAATTTTCGCGCTTCGCACTAGTTTCGTTTAGCTGTTAGTTTGCAGCGAACTCGCATCGATAGGTGTAGTAAAACATATCTATCTATATAACCATTGTCCATGGATGCATGTTTATAAGCTGACCGCTTACCAGAACACAGGCATTTGTTAGCCTAATTTGGAATCGGAGATACGTAGGTCCCTAAAGGAGAAATAAGGATCTCAATTCAATTTACCAAAAGCGTAAAGAAGTTACAAACACATCGGAATACTAGGTAGCACTAAAACGTTTCGACGCTCGCTGAATTTTCTCAATAAAACACGAGCAAGTCCATCATGAGATTGACCATAATTTTATGCACCGTGAACCACAGAGAGGCGTCGGTGACGGTGTTAGACAATAACGCTGATGCTAATTAGTCGTGTCTCTCGGTGTGACTAATGTTGAATGATTAAGTAAGAACACATAAATATTACATTAGTTAACTAACATTCATTGTTCCATAATCACTATGTCTTTAATCTTTGTTATAACACATTATCTATTGTTTCATATCCTCGCATTTACCGGTTCGATAAATCATCTTTGTATTTCAATCAATTGATAATGATAATAGATTGATATATCACGGTCAACGCACGCCGCGGCGTTAATGAGGTGTCAGCGAATGCAGCGCGGAAAGAACATCACAATATCGTCATACAAAAAAGTCTAGATAAAGCTTCCGATAGCGTTCCTATATTTGTACACACATAAAAAAAAGAAACATTTTTTAAGCGCACTTCGAACGACACAAAAACCGCGTCGATATGATCGACACGGACGGGCTTATCTCTGCTATCTGGCAAAATGTCGTACGTCACGTAAATGCGCACGGCAATTGCAGCCCTAAAGCGATAACAATACTGTTCATTTCCGCTTGCGATGTAAACGAGCGGCGCTGTAGATAGTTATGGAGTGTTATACAAACAATTACGCAGGGACGTT
>DWEL01000275.1:0-10263 GCA_018245955.1 Myscelus nobilis
GTACGTTAATTAGTATAGGTAGGTCTCGTGACTGCATAATTATGATTAGATTACGAGAAGACCAATGAGGCTCGACACCACACAAAGTATGCAGCTTTCCGACGGCGTCTAGTGCGGCCAAACAAAATACAAGACAAAAACCCCGACTACTTGCGAAGGTCGCATTCTCGTGCCCTCTAGTTGCTGTGTCGATCAAGCATTATTTATGAACTATATTTATATAAACTTTGTATCAAAGGAAATCTCGTGTTACATCACATCATTATGTCAAAGTATATGTCGGTTAGGGACTCCTATGAAATTTAGAATAGCATATACATATCAATCAAATACATCCCTGGGTAGGTAAAGGATCAAAGAATTCTTTACAATGAGCGAGTTCATTTCGCCGCGTTGTATAATTTCCGATTCATATTAGTTTTGACTTAGTAATGCTATGAACTCTGAACGCTTGCCAAAATTCATCGATTACGTGCACGAAACACTATGTAAAAATTAGGCAGATTAGGTATTTTAAGCAAATAAGTTAAACAAATATGTAGGTACATCTGATTGACGATTCTATAGTCCATATACCCAAAAGTGTCGTTTATAGAGTTGAATACAGGAAAAAATATTATTATAAATCGTTATTATTAGGGCTAAACTATTTACGTGTCAAAACTACGATTATTTGTCCAAGAAGTTCGATCCAAGAAACCACTTCAACCCATTTAAATGCCCTCAAACCCAAAATTTTTATTCCAAAACAACGCGTGTTGGCGCAGAGGAGAGAGAGACTGCCAAGCCACGCTTTGGTACAATACTTTTCAAGTTGATCAAATTTTCTTTCCTATCGCTAGTAACTAATAGTCTCCAAACCTACCGCAACAGAACTTAGCTAGTCTTCATCTCGAGGACATTAGGTATAAGAGAATCTCTGGGCAACATTTCAGCTTTCGTCACCATCTTCATCTCGAGGACATTAGGTATAAGAGAATCTCTGGGCAACATTTCAGCTTTCGTAAAATATTTTTTGTCTAGTCGCCGCTAAGCTTTTTAACTATGTACATATATTTCCGCCTTAGTAGAGGACGCTTACTCTCACCACGCTTACCTCATGTACTGTCTGGTCTGATCGCTCTTAAGCCTATCTGGAATTTAATATCTATGTCGTTGAATGTAACCACGGTTCTTAGATTCTCCCTAATATCAATAAAATGTAATATCAATTGATTAATTTACCATCATCATTATTTTCATACCTTATATTATTCATTATTTCATACAATATATCATAGATTGGGACCATTGCATAATGCTGAAAATAAGCTGTGTAGGTATCTTCGACATTATCTTAAAAAGATAGTTTTTCAAAATTTGTTTTCTGTCATTTACTGCTATAATTTGTAAATGCTGTAATTGTTTTGAATCCTGTTTATTGTTATTATCATTTTTTTTATTGGATAACCAATAGAAATTACTATACTTATTGTTTTACTGGTAATGATATTATATTTTATTGATTGCGTCTTTATTTGACGTATTAATTGATCCGAGTGGTTTAATAATCGTGCTAATTAACAATAAATAAATAAATAATCTTATAGTTTAATTTATCAGTACTGAACACTTAAATAACTTATTAATTATAACATTAATTTCATTACTTTTATTAATAAATAACCGTTGTCACCATTATCTAATGTTAAAAGTAAATTGGATGCCACATTATTCTTATTTTGTTTTTGATACCTATACATTCTATTACTTAATGTTGTGTTTACAATGTAACTTGTATTTGTGTAAACAAAGAAGTTGTTACTGTTATTATGATTAATTTGAAGGAATTTAATAACTTGCGTCAGTGTAATTTGAAGCATTAATTAGTATAAGTGGTTGATGTAATCGCGTCGATTAAAAATAAATAAATAAATATGTGATCTTATCAATTAGTTTTTCAGTGTTCAATATCTTCAATCAATACTGCTATTTCTCTTTATTATCATTGAAAACCTATTTTGTCTGACATCATCAATTAGGTAAATTATCGACGCAGATATAGAAATAAAATGGTGTGTGCGAGTAGAATTTCATTGTCATACGTTTTTTGTTGATGCAAAGATTTGTATAGCAGGTGGATTAATATTTACACCTTCAATACAGACCCTTGAATTCCTTGTAATCGTAACCAGTTCCCTTCCATTTTAGGGCCCATCCTAAACTAGGCGGAGCCTGTACTATGGTGATAAACTGTATGTATATATATATATATATATTATACCCACACACACAAATGTTTGCCTTGCGTGAGAATCAAACACACCACCTCTAGTTTAGCGGTTACGTTCTCTAACCACTAGACCAAGAAGCCTTAATTATTAATGACGTCTTGGTCTAAATCGTTATCCCTTAAACAAAAGTACGCGATTTCTCCGGCTGAATATGAAACTGGCAGAACGTGTATACTTTACAGTTCACCCGGGGAAATACCGCCGCTGCTGCATCTATTTCTATCCTGAGGCAGTTGTTTTTAATATATTTTGAGTCTCGTTCTAAAGTACATGTATGACTAACCTAATAACGTGAATAAGATTTACATTTATCTTTACGTACTTTTTTGGGTGGGTAGGCCTCGAGCCGATTCTAACCCTTCGACTCGAGGCACATCGCCCTGCACAGGTTGTTTGTGCCCATGTCTCAACTCGTGTATGCAATAACCCTATTGCCCGTACATGTTTGCCAAAATGAGGGTTACGTTATCTGTGTAGTCCCTTATGGCGAAGCAAAAGGTAGGTCTCTGCGGATGTCTAAGGCAATTGGCTCCAGGCAGGTCATTTATTTATAAGCTCCCAGTTACTAGTGCAAACTGGACTAGTTACTAACAGTCCTGTTCTCGGCACCACTGGATATTGGCAAACTAGGATTGTTATTAACATTTGCTATTAATTAGGCTAGTTCACTCAACAGTCCCATTATTTGTCCTATTAGAGGGTCGTTTCAGATGTGTCTGGGGGGCAATGGTTTCTTGTCTGCTCTCTTCACATATCACTTCATCACATTCAATTAAACAAAGGCTACTTAATGTTGCTCAGCATCGAAACGAACTTTTATCTTCGCCATCATAATCACATATTTTGACGCGGGAGTATATAGGTAATTTACGATAACTTCTTCGATATTAACTTATATTATGTAGTGTAACGGGCAAGCATATTTTGATTTATTTACCTACGATAATAAAAAAATATATTTTGATAACAGATTAACAACGTATCAGGTAAAATCTGCGCTAGTAATTCGTAATTTGCGTAACTTTTTTTCCCAGGTACAAGTACTTATCGTCATTATCATTTTTATTTATTCCTTCGCTTTTTACAAACTTCACAAAGTATTCTTAAGAAGGGTGTAAACATATACTCTAAAAGTTTGATATTCTCATATAATTTAAGGGATAGGCTAATGCTGTCGCGGAGTTTTCGAGAATATTTCAAAAGCAATAATTTAATGTGAACTGCATTATTTTCGTGTAACTTTAACTACGATCCAACGCAGCGCACGGTGCGTAAGCTCTCACAAAGGCAGTCTATTTTGACTTAATTGAAGAAAATCGTGATAATGTTAGATACATTTTACAAATTATATATCATATAATTACCGCGGGCAAAAGCTAGTATAAAATAAAATGATAGAAGAAAATAAGAATAAATATAGAATAATTACAAACAGCTGAAACTATAGTCAATTGGATTGGATTGGATATTGTCGTAACTATGAGTAATACAGTGCGACGGTATTACGGTACTAAGGGTTGTAACTTCATTACTGGAATGCTAGATGATGTTGAAGTAGCTACATTTTGAGATTTATGCTATGCTTATTATGCTATGTTACTCCAAGAACATTTGTACAAAATTTCATGATGATCGGTTGAATAGTTTTTACGTGAAACCGTAACAAACAAACTTACATTCGCTTTTATAATATTGGGATAAACATCTGGGTTAATATATCTTTGAAATTGTATATTTTGTCAACTATGTACCTATTTGCAATAATTCCGAAGATTATTTGTAGTATGGAAACACAAGGTCACATGACTGGCAGTTTCTGTATTATATTAGTATAGATTGATATCTGGTTATTAGAACTTATTGTGTAGTTTACTATTACTAGTCCGGCAAATTAATAAAAATATATTAATGCTTGTATACATATTTTAAATTTAACACACGGTAGCGTGATGGTATAATAATAATAATATCATATGAAATTTTTGATGCAGAGAATAGGTAAACTAGCTGTGTGCCTAATTCGCTCTAATTATGATAAATAACAATTTAGTTACGCCATTGAGTAAGTAGGTAATTGGAATTTAGAGTATTGAAGTTTGAACTTGTTCATTAAGTACAATATAGGGGCATTAATATTCTTGAAGTAGGCCACTTTTGATATTTTACTTGTATGTACAGAAATATTGCATCTTTGGAATTTAGTTCTGCGCTGGAATACAACAATTTTCGTCTACCGATAATATGAATCACGTGCGATGCGTATCATCGAAGTCTTCAATCGATCATCCACACATTAAGCCACCTTTATAGCTTCATTGTTCTACTTTAAGAATTACTGTAATGTTTAACTTAAGCACCGATTTTTTTATTTATTATCGATAGTAAAATTCTTTTACAATATAGGTACTATACATACATGAACAACCATGACGCCAGGTACTATACAAATATAAGGATTCAATCTTAATAGACGACTTATTAGAGTTTCGTATTAATCTATGTTTATATACACACATATATACATATTAATAATTAAACATATACACCTGAAATTACATCTATATTATGTCCACCGACTCGTTTAATCGTCGAGTGTAACTAAAATAAGGCTCGTTTATTTGGTTGCTGGTAAAAATTGACACGGAACGAATGGTATTAATCCTATCCGAAAAATTCTAAAATAGACGTAATACGAAATTGCACTTACGCCGTTTTCTGTCCGTGCACGCACTTTTGAATTAATAATGTTAATATACACACGAATAATGTTTTTAAAATCATTATTAAACAGTTATCATCACAACATGGAGCGGACGATTAAAAAGTGGGCCGACCGCTTAGCCTGATTGGCTCTCTGCTACTGCATTCACTGAGGAAATTGTTTTCCGTTCTCCGAAGATAAAGCCTGCGCCGGCGTCGGATTAGTGTAAAATAACCGAGCTTTTTAATACAGGACGAACAAATTAACATTTCGTAAGTTGGCTTGCTGAGATCTCACCACTACGTGCGTCATGGCTTACGTGAGCTGGAGATTTCTTAAGTCTATATAATCTTTGCTTAATAATCCTATTACAAAGGTATCGAAATGATATTAAAATCAAACAAAATACTGTTCAAATTTTCATATATTTGTTACTTAAAAATTACGCGTTTTTAACGGCATGCGGCTGCATACAATTGACAGTATATGTTATGAAGTTTAAATCTTGTAATAGATTAGTTAATCTTTCAAAATGTCTCTCTGTGTACGGTAGTGCACTTTCTATAAAGTTATTTAAAGATGAGATTTTTAGAGAACCGTTTATAATTTCTGGAAGCAATACGTTTAATACAAATTGCGCTGCGTGACATGTTTTGTTGTTAGTATTCCACTCCACAGCAAACTTTATTAACGTCTCTTTTTGTGTATGATTAATCTCTTTAAGTGTTTCAGAGAGGTTATTATTACCATATTTCATGATTTCGTTTATAATTTTTAAAACGTGCAAGGGCCGTTCCATACGTAATGCTAATTTTAACGCTTTGACCAATTTTTTATCATGCAGTAAATTCATTAATTCTTGCTCGTGCAAAATTTGTTCTTCTCTGTCTTTGGCCATTTTTGCCCTTCGTTCTACGGAAACATCTTTTAACGCTACCAATTTAGAATCAGAACCTCCAGTAAATATAATAGACTCATTTTTATTAACTGCCAGAGACCATACTTTCCCATCGTGGTTGTCTAAAGACATTTTACATTCGGACGACTTTATGTTCCAAAGCTTCAAGAGTCCATCGGCCCCACTTGATATTATTTGCTGACCTTTTGATAAAAATTCCATTTTCAAAACAGAACTTTCGTGACCTTCGAACGTTTTTAAACAGCTTAAATCAGCGATTGACCATAGTTTCATGCAGCAATCGGCTGAAGATGTCAATACCACTTGATCTACAGGTGAAAACCTTACACACCATATTCCTCTTCGGTGTCCTTTCAAGACACCCAACAACGATAAACTATCAGACCAAAGTTTAGCTGTTTTATCTTGGGAGCCAGTGGCAATAATTTTGTCGTTTGGCGAAACCGCCACGCTATTTATATCCATAGTATGTGCTAGCTCGGTGTGAGTGGATTTAATTTTCTGATCAGTATCAATATCCGTGGGAGTTGACCAAACTTTTAAACAATTATCTAGACTAACAGACGTAAAAAAGTTCGCTGAAGTTTGAGATGTAAAAATAGAGCCCACCGATCCTGTGTGCCTGACTCCAGTTCCAATACAAATTATTTTATAATCACCCTCTTGTAACCAAACACGAACGGTGTTGTCCTTGCCAGACGACACAAACATCTCTGGCTTTGTAGGGAACACAGCTAAGGCTAACACTATATCAGTATGACCTTTTAAAAGATTACAGTTCATGTTTTCTATCTCATAACACTTTAAATCATTGCTGTTTGTGGCTACTACAATATGGGCCTCATCTTTTCCAATGAATATAATGTCTAATACTTCATCTGTAAATCCAATAATTTGCTTCACATTTTGAAATGTCTCCAAATCATGAACAATTATGTTATGGTCAACAGTTACAACAGATAATAAGTTTTTAGCTTCATTGAACAATAAATGTGTAACTGATAAACCACCCTCTTCTGAAGCTGGAGAAACTAAACTGTTTGTTTGCTCGTACATTAAACGGCATGACTGTATATTCCAAATTTTTACAATTCCTTTCTCACCAGCAAATGCAATATAAATTCCCTCAGTTTCTATTTTCTTTTTGAAATTTGGTATTTTAAAAGACAGTGGCAAAAGCAACATACTCTCAATGCTTTCGTATACAGGCAAAACACGCAAAGGTATGCATTCGTTAATTTTCCATAGAATTACTACTCTATCCCTACCAGAGCTTATCATATGCTCTCCATCGAGAGTAAATTGTAAAGCGGTGACTTTACTATAATGTCCTGAATATAATAATACTTCTTTCCCTGTTTTGGAGTTCCAGGATCGGATTTTCGTGTCGTCCGCTGCTCCAAAAATTAATTCCTTTGAGGAATCTAAATGATATTTTAGAACAGTGAACACACCTGTAGCTCCACGCAAGCTACTTGTACAGGTGTAGTGTGTTAAATCCCATAATCTTATGTTACCATCGGTACCTCCCGAGGCAATATTTGTATCTTCGGTATCAAATGTTAATTTTGCTATTGCTCCCTTGTGACCCGATCTCCATGTTTTTAGTTGTTCCCCTTTCTCTGTGTCCCATAACTTTATTAGGCCACTTTTATGAGCGGTGGCAACCATTTTATTATCTTGCGACAGTTTAAATGTGTAGATTTGATCACTTTCATCCTTATCGTCTGAACATTCCCCAATAGTTAGCTTACAACAAAACGTGTTAATGTCTATAACTTTAATAACATCACTGCACTGACAAAAAAAATGCCCACCGTCTGCAGTCCATTGAATGTCCCCGCCCGTGTAGTACGCTTCGAATTCTGCAGTTTTTTCATATCTACAACAAAACAATGATACATTATTAACGGTAAAAATATTTATGAACGATTAGTTCTATAATTATTGACTATTGATATATTATCTATTTAAGCATTTTAATGCTCAGAGACATGTTGTTCTAACATATTGCTGACTTTCGATACCTTTATTTAACTAACTACTAGGGTAATACAACTTCACAGGATATCAGGAGTTAATGTGGTTGAAGCGGGTGAAATATTTGTCTGTCTACCCCTATGTAGAATTTCTGTAGTTGCATGTATAATGGGAATTGACTATATGTATCGAACACATGTTGTGTGAATGGAGAAGGAGCACCGATTAAGAGTGTATTTAGAACGGGTGACTTGACTCGGTGTGTCGGCCGTCCCAAATACCACCGAAAACACAGGCTGACCTGCGAAATCTTCAAAGCACTAACTGGCAAAAGGTTGCGCAGGACATAAAGATGTGGGAAGCCCTTGTTTCAAAAACCAACATCCAGTGCCCATGCGCCAATTGACATTGCTACAACACCCACCAAATTTAATGCAATAAATTTGATGTGACAATCCACTTTTACAATTACGTGCCCAGGTGCAGTTTAGATTTCTTGTTTATATTTGCTTGTAACAATTATCACCGTATCGTGTACCATACATTCGATAAACACAGAGTGTGTAGTGCTTCCCCACATATGGGTTGCTTGTTTCATTTTTGTTTTCAAAATGATGACACTGGCATTTATGATGTTTTCAATCAAACATATCAGATATATCTTGATCTACAGTTATGTAAAATTTATTGAAAAATTGAATATACATGAAGCAGAAGCTACAATTTAAGAACAATGCTACAATTTAAGTGTAAGAATCTAAAGTTCTGTTTGTCCGAACAATATTCTAATTTCCAAATGCCTAAGGAATAAAATTACACCTTTTTTACATTATAATCAGTATGCAATAATTATCATAGACTAAGATTAGAATAATTATAATAGAAGATAAAATATAATAGAAAATAATAATAGAAGAAGACATAGAATAATTATCATTTTTACTTTTCTATTTGACTAATATGTAAAACAATAGAAGAGAATTATTATTAAAGACTCAGTCATAGTAATAATGTATTATTTTAGGATTTACTAAATCTTATACTGAAATTAACTTCAATACAACATTTCTAACCCTATTATTGTCTTAATTGTAACATTTTATCAGTAAGACTTGTCATTGCAGATAAAACAAGGCTAATCAGGCACTTCATGGTAAGGTTTTAAAATCAAAAACCTTCAATACAACTGGGACAATTAAAGAGCATTGAACCAGTTCTTAGCTCTCGTAACTTGCTATTTTATATAGTTAATTCCTAATATCGATAATAAAATCTTCATGATTGCTGACATCTATACATGTAAAACAAAATGTTGACTGACTGAAAGATCAACACACAGCCAAAACAGTAAACCCATTATCATGAAATTATGCAAATGGGTTGTATATATACGAAAAGTGAGCACTGAAAAAGGAAATTTGGATATTACCCTTAAAGCAATAAAAATTTGGTGATTATTTCATGAAAATTGATTAACCTACTACCTGCCTGAAACTGGCAATACCAATACATTTTAATTGCTAATTTCTCTCTATTTTATATAAATTTAACATATATATCTCTTTTATTTTGGGACATGTCTCATAAAATTCCATACTAATCACAGTTATATATACACAATATCTACACTCGAAGCAATCTCACGGAATGTATCGTCTGGGCAAAAGTAACTTTTACCGGTCTAACCTATCTATCGTTAAACACTGTTAAGCGAAAGCATCTCATTTTTTGTAACTGATTTACACTAATTTTCATAGTTTTGAAACTACAGGTGCTGGAGGAAATGGCTTTGTGCACCAAATACACATTGAGTCGAAGAAAAATATCTATGCTTTGTTCAAAAACCCTGTTGATATTTTTATTTCATAACAAAATGTCACTGATTTTATTTTATAGGTAATCTAACCGATGATGAGCAATACTTACACCTCTTTAAGTGAATAAGACATTTTATTATATAGTTTTTACATGAACCCGTACAGCAATATGTAACCGAATTAACCTAATTAATTCTTAAAAAATTAACCAAAAGTCCAAAAGCACCAAAATGTGGAACTACGCATGGTACTGACATATGTCAAATCTTTACCAAGAATGCGACTTTTTTTATTTGACGGTAATGTCTGTTGATGATATCATTTTGGCCAAGACGTAACCCAAATAAATTAGATAAATTTGTAATATTGTCTTTAATTTGGAAGGTTTAAAAATTCTTTTCAATATGACTTAAGCACATATAGTAGCATTGGGAAAGGAAAGTACCTATTTGACAATGTTAATAAAAATTGCTTGAAATATATACAGATTACCTGTGCTTCCACCATAAGTTCAGATTTACTTTAATTTTGCTAGTCTGTGCTCGTGTTCTATTGCACAGCTCAGAGCTCAGC
>DWEL01000276.1:0-10257 GCA_018245955.1 Myscelus nobilis
TATAATTAAACAGGCTTGCAGGTCATCTGTTAGTATGGTCTTTGTACTATGTGCACAAGCACTGATGTACGTGAGATCGGTTACAAAAGATTTGCTTGTTTTTTTAAATCTTTACTAGTTAAAACATATTTTAAATCTTACTCCTTAAAGGTAGCCTCTCCAACAGAGATAGATCTCCCTATTCTACTCATCATCCCTCATCCAGATCATTATCCCTCACGCAAAAAATTTTGAGTTTATCAGTAGACATGAATTAGATTTAATCGATATTTACCTTTTGCATCAATAGGTTTTAAAATATATGGGACGATTTCAAATAGCTGCGGATGTAGGGATTCGAGTAAAGATAAAATACGGTTATTGTTCATCGATAACAATTGACGTGGCCTTCATCTTCAAGGGTCACGGAGATAATAAAGAAGAAGGTTGACGCAGACGTCTTTCTTAAAGGATATTCGGATATACGCCTATATCAGTATATCCCCACGACGTAGCCAGCCAAAATTTTCCTGTATTCTCCCGGATTTCTCTCGTTTTGATACGTTTTCCTTGTGGGATTTGAAATTTTTATGAAATTCGTTACGTTAATCCCGATTTGATTGTTTTATTTCGTTCTGGTTTGTTGTTATGTGTTTCCCGTTCGTTTGACATTAAGAGATTTGGATTAATTGAACACATTAAAGCCTCGTTGGACCTGTTAAGCTAAGTACAAAACTGACGTCTTTTTTGAACATTTGCAGGCACATATTTTTACTTATTTGACGACTGATAGGCTATGTTATAAAGTATGTTTTCTGAGGTGTTTAAAGTCTGCCATTTCGCACTTATCTCGTAGATTATAACCCAAAAATCTTTCTCTCTATCTCTATTAAAAGAGCCTCATGCCCACTGGTTAAACAATAAAAAGGTTGAAAAAAGCACTAAATCGAGCCACTTGTAGATGCGCTGTACTCGGATGCTTTTAAGCAATCATTTAAAACGTTTGATCAGGAATGTCGGTACAACAATATATCGTCCAAATCGTAGTGACGGATCCACTCTACAGGACCAGTTATTTGATCATTAGTTTCTATATTGGTGCCTAGTTATATACTACTCTACTATCGACTAATATAAATGCACAATAAAAACTAAGATAAATAGGAAGTAATAGCTAACATATTACAAACTTATCCTATTATTAAATAATAAAATTTATATAATTTAAAAAAATAATTAAGTGTGAACTAAACTATCATTTAAGTATGAACTAAACTAACTAAATGAGTCCACAAATGAAAATACATATTTTTAAAATATCGTAACAATGTTTTATTGTGTATCCAATACCTAAAGTAAATAACGTCTGCCGGTTTTTTTCAAAGTCGACTGTATGCTCCAATCATACGACATGTGGTAGATTTGACGTTTCATTTGCATAAAATCAGGGGATGTTTTTACAAAATATTAACACCGGCTAAAACTCGCGAGATTTCGGGACCGCGTTCACACTGAATTATAAAATATGTATATACAATATACATGTACATAAAAGGCCGAAACCCAAAGTCATGTAATAAAATTTTCATGAGGCGCGAGAGCGTTGCTGATGTATTTATCAAATGCCTGTCTTGACATGTTCTCGTAAATATAAGTTGCAACACATTCTACAACCTGGAATGTGACTTTTAGCACTTTTAAGTACCTGTCATTTTAACTACATATTTACAGGCCTCTCGCTGTAGTAGTTGGAGAGCTTAACTGCTAATCCCGAGGTCGTCGGTTTGATTTCCACCCAGGGCCAAGCATTTGTGTGATGAGCACATTTGTTTGTTATGTATGTGGGTATAATAAAAACTACTTCTGTAAGTATACATAGAATGACGTTTTCAAGTGTAGGTACTAGCAATAAATGTTAAATTTTCAAATGGAATACGAGAGAGGGCGATGGCCGAAGTTTCATATTTCCGTGTCGAGGTCACAGCTGCAGAAACTAACTCTACTTAATTTTTAGAACGAGATAAATATACTATCAAATTGGATTGTGGAAAGTTATAAATCTAATAGTCATAAATATTAGTTCCATACAGGCCGTAGTCTGATGATGGAGTAGGTATCTCTTTTTACATATTTTATTAGCACCGTGCCGTGTTTTAAATGTCTTTAAAAAGGAAAAATAATGACGAGCGTGTAAAGTTAGTTCACTGCAAATTTCCAGTCTAATACATAAGTTAGGTGGTATTCATCGAACATTTTTAAAGGCTGAAATGTTGCCAGGCATCAAGAAGCTTGAAATCTATAAATAATCATCGTATAGTATAAAGTTTATTTGCAACAAGCAAAAGTCTGCTTATATTAAATTAGTTCATTTCCCACGAGTACAGTAATAGAGAAGCGTGGCTGACTGCAAAAGTTCGAAAGTCGCACGTCTCTAGAAATATAAATATAACTATTAAACTTCTCAGCTGAGATTACAATTCACTGTTGTTAATATTGTTTCAGTCGTAAAAGCTGAGTTTCTTAACGGTTTGTGCTCTTTACCTTTTAAAACGAATCGTATTATTGATGATTACGGGCGGCCAAATAATTTAATATCATTGGTCATTAACAGATAGGAATGTTACAATTTTCTGGGCTCTTAATAGTGCAATGATTACTTTTTTCAACTTAACCAAGTGTTAATATGAGGTTTAAAAATATCTTTTTGGGCTATAGACATTGGCGTGTCGGTCGATAACAATAATGCATTGTATCACACCGAAAGTTAAAGTATAACTGTCTGATGCGTCTATCTTAGGTATGCAATCAGAAATATCAAGCTGAAAAATTAAGAAACAAAATGTTTCAAATATACATAAAATTCCTTTTAAGATCTTCCAAAGTAATTTATTCAATAAGATTTGAGTTCCTGGAATATTTTGTCATCAACTGTAGGATTATTGTAGTCACGAAACCGAAATTGTTTGTTATTTCTTAGACCAGGGGTCTTCTTATTATAATTGGGGCATTGAGAAATATTCCACAATTCTTAATTATTTACGTTAAATTGTACTTTTGCCAACGCCAATTAATTGGTCAAACAGAGACCATTTAATAATAGAAACTTTCTTGAGATGTCTTCCTATTTTCTTCTCACTATTACCCTTAAAGCTATAATTTATTTTGCTAACAGAAAAGAGAATTTGTCAGTGAATGAGCAATAAAATGAAATGAAATAAAATGGTGGATTACAAAAGGTGACCCTTTCGATCGGATTCAAGTAATTGAACAAACTGAAAGTAATTAAGAGGGGTGATAGAGAGGTGGTTACATTTTATTCAAGAAATTTTATTATAATAATCCAATAACGAGATGTTTATATGTCTCTCCAATATAAAAATAAAATATTGATTTATATACTTACAGAAATATTTGGTACATACATATACCTACAGTTGCAGAAATATAAGGGGGGGCGAAGAAAAACTCGTTAAATTAAACACGCAAGATTTCAAAGGATGTTTATCTGTATGTGTAAATAAATAACAAGGACTCAAAAGACTGTAATAACATTTTCACGATGTATGAAAATGAGGTATATCTCAAGTACGTCTTAGGTAAGTCTTGGTAAGCAACAATTTTTGTTAACTTAAAGTTATACTAGTGTATCAACAGAATTGCTTATAATTTTTTTATTTATAATTATAATTGTCGTCAATTTCGATATGAATTTTTTTTTCAGTTTGTTTCGATCTGTTTTTCTAGTCCCTTTAATGAAGTGCGAATTGATTATGCCACAGTCTCAAAAAAACAACACCTATAGCTATAGCTCTATGTCAAAACCAGTTCAAAAAGTCCAAATTAGTAAAACGCACAATTTTATGGGAAAAGGTCTCTTTAATTATACCAAGTCGTTCGGTATTCATAAAATTGAATTAAGCTCCAATACATCTTCGTCTCGAAAGTGCGGTTAGAATTTAAAATAAGTTAGCAATGTAATTATATCTTATAATAAGCCAATAAAAGTGTAGGTGGCCTTAATTAAGATAACAATATACAATTACATTTAGACTTTCGCAACCGCTAAAGTTTATTGGCAAAAGAAAATTTGACATCGGCTCATAGTTGCAAGATGTTCTCATAGTTCATGAGGCAGAGATAATGCTGTAAGTACCTATTTACAGTATTATATTTGAAAACATGTTACGTAGATTTTTTAAACACAACAGTTTTAACATAACACTGTCAAATGATATATGGTAAACATTTTAATTTAACAGCAGAAATAAACGAAATGATGTGATTATCTCCACCTTTAACATTTAGAGTGTACATTATGTCCAATACGTACCTGCATACTTGTGTTCAAATAAGATTTCAATTCACACATCGGAAGAGATAAAAAGCTCTGGTTTGTATGTAATATATCAGAAAAAAGTCAATATTCAATTTGATATTTTTTTCGGCTTAGCATTAAATTTATTATAAAGTACCTACGTTATATATTAAAAAGGAAACTTTTCTTCTGAGTACTGTTCACTTTATTTTCAGAGTTATATTATTTGGTATGATTAGGTTAAAACGAAGAAGTTATTTATAAATCAGAGCAATGGAAGGTATATCGATTAAGGTCTCTTCTGTAAGAAAAAGAACGGGTCATGTCGATAAGAAGAGTGAGATACGAAAGAGAAAATCCCATTTATTTTATCGCCCAGCAAAAGGGCTGACAAGAAGCCGAAACGAATATGTCGTGACGCTAAAAACAGTGTAATGTAAGGAACAGTTCAGTTGCACTCGTAATTCTGTGTTCTTTGGAGCGACCAGAAAAATATGAAAGTGAAACTGGCTTGACATTCCCAAATTACTACTATTTTTATGTTTATGATTCTGTCATTACTAAAAACTAAACAGTGATTATCACACTAATATGTTGTAGTAATAAAACTAGCGGGTTGTTACAGAAAATGGAACAATTAAAAGATAAAATGTCACCAGAAGAATATGGCTCTCCTAAGTCACGTTGAGGCCGTGTCACGAACTGAGAGCATTATGCCGCAACACCGATTCCAGCGTTCTGTAAATAAAGTTTTATGTTTCTACTTAATAAAATGTAGATTATGTCAAGGATTAAATATTTATCAGCGATAAAGTTGAAAAGCTAAAGAGCATGTCCAATGTTCAATGATTTAAATATGTTTCATTTGCATACAAGATCAAAAGCTATCGATTTTTCAAGTATCAAGCTATCGAGCATTTTAACCAACAGTTGAATTTATTCGAATCCAATTATTATATAATCAAATTAATACGTTACGTAACAAAGTAAAAAGATAACAAGTATAAATACGTTACAAATTAATTTGTACTTATATTAACTGAGTTTTTCTTTATAATCAACGGAAGACACAGCAAAAATGTATTAACATAAATGTAAGTGATGAATCCCTTATTCAAAAAAAAACCTGTACAATGTGGCAACGTCTAAGCATTTCGGGAAAGATGAAATCCGTGCCCCGTACACCACTTGAATCGCTTTAGAAGTTCCGTCATAGTGGCTTACAATGAAACGCTATACAAAATGTTTCTTATTGAAATGCTTTCGTAGCTCACGTTTGGTAAACTTTTTCGATTTTACACGTTTGTCGTGGAGATGCTCCGAGATGCATTTACTTTCCGTTGAATTTCCGTTCAACATTTTCAGTTTCCGTTAAAGATGTTCTTGAGAAGCGAATTGTACTCCAATTGAAGACTTTGATGCGTCTTTTGGTGTTTCGTTCTACAATTCGCTGTTATCCTGTAATATTTAAATAACTGTATAATGCGTGCCGTATATTTACATATTAGCTTCTCTGACAGTTCTGAAAGATTTCATAATGTTCTCCATATTAAAGTTACATAAAGTTATTAGCATTCTTTTATATCTATCTGCTGCGGGCGTTTCTACATCTAAAAAGCAGTTCTATTACGATTTTACTGTCACAAAAATCTGAAAGTTCCGAAATATGTTTATGATTCATGTCATATTATTAAAATTGGATTTCTATTAAATTTATATATGCTATGAATTTTAATAGGGAAAGTCAGTTTCTCGTTGTGTACGCACCTTACGATTCTTCCCAACGTCAACGGGCACCGTTGAATGAAACGTATAATTTAATCAAGGTTTTAAGTCAAGTAGGGGAAGCATCTGGTATTACGAACTCAATATCTTTCACATGTCTCAAATTTCATTTCGTTTTGCGAGGGTGTATTTACAAAACGTACGATCGTCAATAAATAATAGTTATTGCTTATCATTTTTATCTACATAAATATTCCCGCAATCATAATGAGTTACTGGATAATGCCTTTGAATCTTTTGTAAAAGTGAGCTGTTTTAAAAACAAATAAGAATAAGTAAATATACAATTCATTAAAGAGAACAAGATGTGTTTATATTTATTTATTTTAGAAACGAACAAATTTATTTTGCGTGCGAGCAAACATGATCAGACGTTACTGCATTGAACATGTCATTATAGAGTCTAGTCTAGTACTGATCACCCAACAACATGGACTGAATTCCGTAATTTTGTATTTGTGTTAAGTTTCTATGAGAAAAGTACTACCAACTAAGCGGACCGTCCTTTTCATGTTTTCATAATTACGTGGTTATACAATAAACCACTAATCTTTATATATCTATATACTTTAGACGACTTTAAGGTACGTTATAAGTTTGAGTGTATACACTAGCTTTTCGTTTTGATATACAAAATCACAATTAACTAGCATGAATTCAGATACTAACTAAACTCATATAAGCGATTTCTAACAAACTGTCTTTACTAATAGTCTAATTTTTGCAGTTGTATCAGTACAATACTAACCAAGTAATATTCTTGTTAACACGTGATACTAACGGAAGTAACCAACACTAACAGTCCCATTTCTACAATTCTATTCGGGCACGGTGGCAGATGTTCACTACTGCTTGCTCGTTGCCTATTCTCTGCAGATAAAAAATAAATGGGCGTTTTTTTACGCAGATACGAGTAAGTGTAATAAATTCAAAGTTTTCATTTCGCCAAAGTTTTCAGTTAACCTGATTTCAGCGATGAACTTTTCCTACTATAACTGCTCTTGAACTAAAACACTCCGCTTTCGCTCTAACAATGAGAAACAACATAGCAAGTCTTCCTAATAACATAATTAACAAAGTACTCGTACCTTGAAGTTATAATTGGGCTTAAAACGTATTTTGTAATTTTTGTATTAGTACTGAACAGAACAATGGTCACTTTTGAATTAAAATGATATGAAACAAAGGGATTTACGAGGGTGTGTCATTAACTGCAATGAAGTTCCGTGAGAACTGTTTGAAATGAATTTTTATGGTTTAAATACATCCACAATAATTGTATTGAACTTTTAGTATGCATTTATATTGAGTTTGTGTACATATTTATAAAAAAATAAGAACTGTGTTACACTGATAAAGCAAACTAAATGGATTTCTTGAATCTAGAATCTAGAAATCTAGCATTGATCAACGAAAACCTACGCCGTAGTCACTCTATGATGATGGTACTGTCAGCAATACAAGAAAATATACTTGTATATTTACGTTACATAGAATCACATGAATAAGGTTAGCTTATAACGATTACTGAAACAGTACTTAAACATTGTAAATAAATTTAAATCAAAACCGTTTAATTTACCACCTACATTACAGTAAATAAGCCAAGCATGACTTGTCTCGATTATCGGAGAAATGTTTTTTTATCTCGAACCCGAATTTTTCTGTAACCATACAGGAGAAAAGAGAGGCGAAGTCGATGAACAAACAAATCCAATTTGACATCTCGACGTGGTTCAAAAACAAGTAATCAATCAAGATATTTCAGAATCGAATTTCTATTTGTACATTTAACATTGTTATTGCCTTTAGTCTTCACGTTATTTCGTCCACTAGGCTAAGGGTGCTAGACTACGAAATAAACTTTTTCAATTTAGCTCTCCGTAGTAAACGACGCTTTGTTGGTGGCATAGACACATAGCTGGTATCATGTAAATGTCTGATTTGTGACCAATAAGATCACTATATCAATATGACAAATGAATCTTACTATAATTTTCTCAGATTTTTTATGGAACGTTGTGTCGTCATTTTGTAAGCCAACCCGGAACAGTTTTGAAGAACCAGAAGATATTGTCATTGACGGGTATTTAGAACCAAACGTATTAGCGGTTCATTTTGACATTAGTAACATTAGTAATTGTATCACTAACCTAATTTCGTAGGCAAATTACGAATAAAAATTTTAAAGATACGTCAAAAGTAATCAACACGGTTCAGGCCAACGATTTACCGAGTGTATTCATTCAACATTTTAAAATAACGAACTCTATTGTTTTCGGCTGATGACAAATCAATACGTACTGCTTGGGAAATATGTCAATGATAATAAGGTATTTGTTTCATTGGTATGTCAGATGACAGAGCTAGGTACTGGAAGTTTAAATAGATAATAATATATTTGTCATTATGAATGAAATATAGTAACGATAACTATTGTTATATGGATAAGCGTTAGAAAATTGATAACTTTTTTTCATTTGCCTTCCACTAGTTCTCTCTATCGTAATTAAAAAGACGCAAATAATCTACATAATATTTATACGACAATAGTGACCCGTAGTATTATGCCCTATCATCAACAGTTATAACAGCGAATGCGATATAAGGAACTTGAAGGCTCTTTTCTTTATACTTTGGGTCATATTATTGAAGTTCTAGTAGGGATTCATATATTTAAAAAAAAAATACAGTCTGCCACCCAAAGATAAAGGTATTGGTGAAAAAAAAAATTCTGAGCGGTGTCCAAGATTATCTCCTATTCACTCACAAACATTACCTGATTATAACAGCAGTATGAATAGGTATTGTTTGACTTGTGTGACAATTTGAGTAGAGGTTTGTGTTTTATTTTTGATAACCTTCATGCATCATTGACGTATGTCTATGGAAGCTCTTGATGCACATAGATGCTCATCGGGAGAAGCATACATTGCGTTACTCCGATTCAATATTATGAATGTTGTAGGTCTGTCTATGTGAAATTTCAAATCTGATTTGTCGATAATATTCGAAAATTTTCTCACGACGATCGCATTATGAAATAGTGACTTGCAGTATACAATAAAAGCAATGGAGCAGAATAATGATCGTAGTAACCGTCTATCTTTATGTACAAATTTCTAAAATGTTTACACTGTCAATTTATCCAATACAATAAATTCGATATAATACGCGCGCTCTTTATAATGCTATGTATATATAAGGCGAGTTCATTCTAAAGGCATTCGTCTTTTATTCGTGAAAAGTATCACAATATGTGGCGTTGACGCGTACGTATGGCGGTAGGCGTCTTTATTGCGCTGGTGATAAATGGAGAAGGGCATGAGTGCTGAAAATAACTGTCATGCGAAGCAATATTATAAATCGTTACATATCTACTGCCTATTGTTACTTGGAGCCGGCACGTGGGTACCGGAGGTTTTGTTTCTTGACAAAGAGGAAATAAAAGATGAGTAATTTGAAAAGAAATTTACAGTGAAAAATGTTAGATATTGTTCCATGCAAATACGGTATCTTTAAGAGTAGCGACTATCGACGGGTCGTGCCTCTTACCAATTCGTTTGACCAGTAAATCAAAGGAAATGTTCGTTAGACGAAATAAATCAGGTTAATATTGTAGTATAGTTTGATAAAAGAATAAGATAAATGAGAATTCTTATACAGTTTCTATTAAAGTTAAGGAAAAAGAGCATAATATTCGAACCAGTTTTGCTAATTGAATGGCTGAAAATGAATATGGAAAGAAAATGTTGCTTACCAACGAATTTTAGAATTTTCGTTCACGTGCCAGTTTCACATTCAATTAAAATCGGCATCTCGTTATACCATTATTACTGACAGAAAATCAATCTGATGAGTTAACGAAAGTTTGCCTTTTTCAAAATTTTAACAGGATAGTAATTATGTAACTAAGCTATCTGTTTTATTTAAAAAGATATTTTTAACAACGTTATCAATAATCCTATAAAATTACCTGCGGCAGATATGTGTCTATTATTGATTATTAAGGAGAATTTCGTGTCTGGTGATAGATTTATCCGTCGGTAGAATAAAAAGGATTGCATTATTTATTTATTTATCTTCTTTGAACCATCAACATAATTTTTATATCATTGGAATATTTGGAAGTTTGACAGTTTAGATAAACTTTGCAGTAGAGTTCATTGGCGAGCGTT
>DWEL01000277.1:0-10248 GCA_018245955.1 Myscelus nobilis
CTAAAGGATTTCAGTGTCAAATCACCCCCGCCCCTGGGAGAAAAACACTTAATTTTAACGCCGCACCAAACGAAAGTCTAATACAAGTCGAAATTGGCATGTAACACAGTCAACGTGTTATATAAACAATTTATAATGGCTACTTGCAATTTAAAAAAGTAACATTTTTGAAAGGTAATTTCAACTACGTTTTCACTAAGAAAACCTGCCGGGATTAGTTAATGCCTGTACATTTATATGAGACATGGGAATAAGATTTAAACCAGGAACAGGAGGCTGCATTTCTAAATCCCTCAAATTATTAACTTTAACTTTGAGATCAGATCGAAGTTTATTAATGTCAATATTTAATTGCTGTTGATCAGCTTCCAAAAGAGCTCTTGCAGCGTCAATATTGTGCTTCACAAGAATAGAGCCAACAGTGACCCAACATTTTGATTGCGATGATTTAGTAAGTTCTCGTAGAGCTTCACGATTGTGATTTCTTCTCTTGTCTAAAGAAATAACTTCTAGCTTATCGGCCAATATTTCTTTCGCCAGCTGTTCGACTAAAATTAAATACTTCAACGTTTTTGCTTGATCATCCATTTCAAAACGTTCAAGCAGATCTACTTACGCATTAAGACAAATATGAAATAGGCACCTTTTCAAAATATATATGAGTATGTACACCAGTAATTTGTAATCTCATAAAAATAAGTTAACTTTAGTCTTTAACTGTTATTATTTTTGATGTATCTGGAAACTTTACACATCGAAAACTTGAAAAAAACTGTCAAAATATCAATTATTTCTTTTTACTGTATATCCATGTAGTTTTTAAATCACCGTACTACAAGGTAAATCGATACATGTTTTCCTTTGGCCATCCCTAGTCTGAAATGTTAGTAAAAGGCAAAAGCGCACCACATATTGCTTGAATTTTTTAAATGTGATTTGACTGTTCTTTCTATTATTTGTGTCATACAATTTTAATAATGAAATTATTAAAAAAATATATTTCAATAAATACAATAATAGTCGTTAACTGGATTTAAATCCTATTTATTTTTGTGCACTGCTTATTTTATGGTCAAAGCACATTTATGAATTTTCTCGGTTTTTTCGCATTCGTTTCAGGGATGTGAGATTAGTGGAAAATAATCGATTAAATAAAAATCGATTTTTCTTTAAACAAAATTAATCTATTTGTCAAAAATCGACTATTTATATTTATTATAATCGAAATTAAATAATTGCATTGAAATTAAATAATGAGCATCCCAACAAAATGATAAACATTTATTTCTCAAAACTAAGATATTAATCAATATTTATAATCTTCAAGTTTAAACAACAGTAAAATTAAAAATAGTTTTAATTAATCAACTTATACGTATGAACTTAATTAGAGATCTTTATCCAACGCATAGATGGTGTTGTTTATAAATTTGAAACTTACCGCAAGATTTTTTCATCCGTCGTATAGATACGAGCTATTTCTGGAAATCGATTATTTCTACAAAAAAGAAATCGAAAGGGAAAAATCGATTATAAGAAAATAACAATCGTTTTTTTTTAAATCGATTATTTTTTACATCCCTGATTCGTTTCATTTCCTTACCGGTAAAGTGATCGAGACGCATGATACTGAGCCCTATTATAATTCATGGTTCTGAAGCGAGACTTCATCACTCCATGCAAAACACGACGTACTACTTACTACTGTATTTCGAGCTTTCGAACTTAGGGACATTTCGATTTCAGAGAATTACATTTTGAACTTGCAAATGCCGATTGCCGGCAGCATTATGTATGGTAGATCGATATTATCTATGGCTGGCATCAAATAGCGAAGTTGCAAACCATAGATATTACACTCAAGCATTAAAACATCGTCTTGACGTCAAGTTGCGACGGGCGCGGGGCGCGTCGATTTGCCTTTCTTGCAAACAAGGAACGTTGTACTTAGCGGCTTGATGAGCGCCATTTTGATTTGACTTAGCATAGATGGCTATGTAATATTATTAAGTATTGATACAAATTATCAACAGTTTTACGTTAAGTTATACTAGTTATAACGAAAATAGATCTAGTATTTTAAATATGGACGGACATAACAGAGGATTTCGAGGCGGTGGCCGTGGAGGTCCTCTTGGTCCACGAGGTCGGGGCGGCTTCGATATGCGGGGACGGTATGTAGATTACATTTATGTACATCATTTTATGTTACTTCATATTTTCATAACAGTTATTTTAGTATTTTTAATAAACTGCCATTGTTAAAATAAGTATTAGGTTATTATTATATTATTATTCGCGGTACTCTTACACATAGTATTGCATGAATAAGGTTATTTATAACTAATTTTAATGAAACGCTAAATGACTGATCTATTAAGTCACGTTCTATGTACTTACATTTAGTAATTATTTAAAAATGACGCTGTTTCATTTTTAAGAATTCATTAATTATGATTAATGATTAATTTTCTGAATGGCGTATCTTTAAGGATTCAATTGTAACAAAATTAATATTTACTACAGAGGTGGACCACCCGGTATGAGAGGTCGAGGCGGTCCCCCAAGAGGGGGCGGGCCACTGCGAGGAGGACCGAGGGGTTTCCGCGGTGGACCGATGCGTGGCATTGGCGGTGACCGAGGCGGCCGGTTCCCGCCAGGACCGCAAGGTCCCGGACCCCATCCTGTGCCCACCATTGAAACTAGAGGAGGCCCTTTACAAAGTAAAATACTTTTTATTACAATATATTTACAATTTCAAAGCATTCCTCGCCCAATATACAATATGTGTAATATACAAATGGAATATGTGCTCTTTTCTATATATAACCATACCTTATTTACCCGTTTTTATTTGATATCTATTATTAGTTATATATGTATATATATATTATATTTCTAAGATTTTATTGCTAGTACAAAACAGTGATCTTATTCGCAAACTCTTAAGTGCCTATGTTCATAACACATGTGAACTGTTCGTTGAATAACAATTAATACATAAGATAACAATACAGAAACTAATCTTATTTAGTATTATGCATGTTTTAATTGAAATGAATTTAACAAAAAAAGGAGGTGGATTCAACAATCGTGGTGGTCCAGGAGGCATGAGAGGACGTGGTGGAAGAGGCCGAGGGGAATTTATTCCACGTACTGACAGAGGAGGTGGCCGTGGAGGAATGCCCATGAGAGGTAAATCATGACTTAGAAAAACAATATATGGTGTTGTGTGTATGTCAATACTACACACAGATATGTTGCTACTCATGAAGATATGGTTAAAGAGCATGGTTTTATTGTGAGCTGGCATACTATTCTCTTCAAACCATAATACAGTGATGGTTTTATTTATTTATTACCTGTACCTTGCGCGTTGCTACGCTATAAACTAAAATAAATTTGAAGGAAGAACAGTGGCGCCATCTGTCGTAAATTGTTCGTACCAACTCAGAAACCTTGCCGGGCTCATGCACAACAACTTTGCTTAAGATCATCACATGATCAAATGCATAGTTAACTAGTTTATAATGAACATACAGACAGAACAGTCATTTTTATATAATAGATTATTTGTGGAAATATAGTAATGCAATTAATTACTTAACAGCCTAACTTTTGGAATTGATGTATTTAAAAGTCCTTATTAAGTTTATGCAAAACTAACATTAGATTAGGCTTATCACTGCAAACTGTGTGTGTTTGGTAATTGAAGTTGTTACCAATAAATTGGTTATCATTAGGTTGTAAATTATCACTACTTTAAATGAGTATTACTCTTCATTTGAATTCCCCTAAGGACCTGGACCTGGACCTGTGACGGTATAATATATTTCCCCTGCTGGCCAATATCTCGGGAGAATGCAATACATATGCCCCATGTTATTAATTGAATTTTCTGAATAGGACGGGGAAGTCGCGGCGGCCATGGCCCACCGCCGGTGGGGCCGCCGGCCGGGCCGCACGTGGGGCCGGGGCTGCACGGGCCCCCGGCGCCCATCCCCGCCACCAACCTGCCGCCGCGCGCCGTCCCCGCGCCCCACCAGGTGCCCGCTCCCGGCGGCCCGCCCCAAGGACTTCCACCGTTCAAACGCGGCGGCGGACCGCCGCATGGAGGCCCTGGAGTACCACCCAAACGTGGCAGGTGGGTTTTATTTTATTGAAATCATTTTTCTAAGTTATGTGTGCACAAAAGTTTTATGTATTCATGCACCCTCAATGTTTACTGAGACAAAATAAGCATTGTTCACAGGTATAGACTATAGACATCCCAAACAAAGAAATCAAAACATACATACAACTTCAAAATTAAAAAAAAAATCAATATGAGATTGATACCTGGCTACAAGTGGTCCAAGTCCGCCTTTATTAATACATTAGCTTTTGTCCCTGACTTCGCACACGTTTAATTTGGGGTAAAACGTTTCCTCTTTCCCTATACTGTGAAATTTCCTGCTATCCTTGGAATATCTACTTGTCATCTTGACTTTTTTAAATAATAAATTTGTAAAATAGCTCTAGTGGTTTCAGCTGTTATGCTGCAGATGCACATTATCACATATAATTTTTACATAAATAATGTTATTGTTATCTCTAAAATTGTGGTATTAAAATTGTCTTCCAGTGTTTAAGTCGACACTCCAGCGATGCATTGTTTCAATTGCTGATAATTTTAAATGTGGTATATTTTCATTGTACATGCCACTGATATAGTATTATTAAGGATTATATTGCTACAGATATGATGGGCCCAGAGGAGGGGGAGTAGGTGGGGGAGGGGGCGGAGGAAGCTCGCGACCTTCCGGTGGATACCAGCAAGTGCCACCGGCACACAGCACACCTCCTCAATCTAACGGCTACGGTCCACCATCGTATGTATACAACAAGTCAATAATTGTCTAGACATCACTTTTATCACCGATAAATTGGTAGTTAATAAGATTTCATCATGATGATCCAATTCTTTGATAGGAATGTGCCGTCTGATACATATATGACGTTACTTGTTTTCTGATCCTCACTGTGTTTGTATTATTTGTATATGCGCAACCCCTATTTACAATTAACTGGTACACATGTGTACAGGCACACAGGCTACCAGCCGTACGAGCAGCAGCCTGCCGATCCCTATGCACCGAGCTCATACAATACATCCAGGTATGTTCGGTTATATTTATCTATATTTATATCTATTTGCCTTATACAGCATTATGATGATACTAGCTTGATAGGAATTGCCGTCTTATACATAAATGAAGATAACTAAACTTCTGATATGCTTAATACTGTTTTTTTTTATTTATTTAGCCAATATCCAGGTTTCATTCATGCAAATCATATTTTTTGTAGTTCTTACCAGAGCAATAGCTACTCAACATCGGCACCAGCCCAGTCCAGCTCAGGTTATAACTCTGGAGGCTACGGCTCCAACTATGGATATTCGACGAGTCAGGGAGGTTATGAAAATGATGGGTATGGGTTAGTAAATATCAGCATATTATTTAATACTTAAAGAGAATAACTGAGAGCCACATTAAAGTAACAACTGTTTGATAGTAAAGACAAAAAATTAACACAAGAAGCAATTCATATGATTTTAATAGTAAAATCATATATTATGACCCTTTCATAGACCACACAGACTTGACTTGTATTATAAACACTACTAGTGAAAATAAATCAAGTTCATTTTCCCATACTTAGATAAGAGTATATTCAATATGTAATAGAAAATGTGTTTGACTGCTTTATATAGCAGTAACGGTGGAGCGGGAGATGCGGGCTATGGAGCGTCTGAACCGGCCTACGTGGGCTCGGCTCAGTCCTATGACACATACTCACAGCCCTCGTACAGCTCCTACCAGCAGCCGCAGTCCCAATACAACAACAATTATGGTGAGTAGTTTGAAAATGTTTCCATTAAACATTGTCCAATTGTACATACCACATGTATGGCCGTTTACAAAAACTATTGAGGCGTATTGACTTTGAATGCACAATTATATTAACAGGAGAACCTGGGGATTTAACCGAATAGTGATAATTAGGTATAAGCAATAAGGTTTGTAGTAATCTAAAATTGATAAAATTGTCTATTGCAAAAAGCAATTAGGTTCTGAGAAAACTTGTCAAGATCAAACAATGTTATGATATATATTATTGATTAAGTACATCATTATAATAGTAACGATCCATTGGAGATGGAAAGGCTAATTATATTAACTGTTATTTATTTATTGATATAAATCTTAGATAGTAAGGTGATATTATTGCCTTCGAATATTAATATAAAGGAGAAACTAATGCTATTCTTATAATACATTGACATTATAATAAATAAAAAAGTTGCAAAAACAGCTTAAGCAAGTTAATAAACCAAACGTAGTGATTAATGCTATGAAATTTTTTTATGAAGACTGTTTCTCGCTTTGCTGAAATTTTAACACCAATTTTATTATCTAAAATTCTAAATTATACATACATTTTAAGAATAATAAATATTGTTCAGAAAAAATATTTTTTTCATTACAATATATAATAGGTAATGGTTGCTGCAATGTAATCTAATCAATATAAATATCTCTTCATTTGATATATAAAGAAAAATGCAAAGAGGACAATCTATGCAGCAATGACTATGAGAAAGGGTTTAATAAATTAAGAAGCTTCACAGAGCAATTTAAGAAAACCATCCTAAACCAATACGTATTATTAGAAAAAATATTAGTGTGTATTCGTTATAGTATCTTTTAATTGTTTGCATTACAGGCAGTTGGTGATCTGTTTGAGTGTAACAGAGACTATTTGGGTCTAAATTCAACAAACTCGAAATAAATGTAGCTGGATCAAATTATTGAAGCTTATGTGGATACCATGTTGTATATCATTTATTTTTCTTGAATTATGATAAATTTGAAATAATATTGCAAAACAATTCAAAGCTGAAATTTGTTTTCTAAATAAATTGACTATTAGAACTGTACAAGTGTTACAATATCATTGACATAATTTCATATACATAGGTTTTTATTTGTGAATAACTTTTCGTGTTTCCTTCACTGCTTTTATTAAAGTATTAAAGTAACGACCCAATTTCACTAAACAAATAATAATTATGTATTTTTTTTACAATACATGTAACACTGCTAGGTAGGTAATTTTATGTTTAGACTATAAGTATCCGATTTGTAATAAAATTATTAAAGTCATTGTGTATAATTTATTTATTGACATTATTGATAAGTGAATAGTTTTCGAAGACATAGAAAATATATGGGGATGATCTTTTATAAAGGACAATGGAGTCATTGTTTAACTGCTTTGAAGCATACTCTTATTAAACAGTAATGTATATGTTTATACCAGATTTTGGCATTTTAAACAACAAAAGTTAAAATTGATAAAATGGATACAAGTGGAATTATAATAAATACAGGAGATAAACAGAAATCAAACATTGAATTTACAATAAGTGTTGAGTAACAGACTTTTTGATAAGTCTGTTTCTTTAGAATGTACAAGACATTAATGTTTCATTCATGTTGATGTAGCCATCTAGCATTAATAACATATACAGATATCCTCTTCGAGGTTTATCGTCATGATGCAGCATGTGAAAAATGTTAGATGTGTATCTGTTTTGATACCCAGCAATGGAGAGATTTATTTTGTTTTGATGAGATCCAGGTAACAACAATTTTATATTTTTATACAATACAACATGGTAATTTATATGAAAATGCCTAGTAATGCAAAGTTGAGGTAAACTGAGTTACAATAGTAGTAATGTTTAATTACTGAGTGTAAAACAAAACTAAACAAGATTTTACTATCTTGTTGTAGCATTCAAGGTGTCCCTTAGTTCCACAGTAGGCTTAATAATATTATTCTTACAGTTATTACTTTTCCTATTATGAAAATATTAGTAAGGATGACAAGAATAACCAGGACAAGTAAGATCTTCATATTTATTAATTTAAAATATAGTATAGACACAACAAAGTGTATAAAATATAAGTTAATTACTAGCTGTTATTCACAAAGCTACTTCATAAGTGAAAAAGTGTCAAAATATTAAAGTTAATATATTTATAAAGCATATAGGTATAGTATTAGTTACATCAGATAAATATATAATATTACGGCTTAGAATTCCTGTGAAGTTTCAGTTGTTTAAAATGTATGTGATAAATGAAACAAACTGATTGAATTATAAAATACAGAGAAGGATATTTAGAAGTGGACAGTTTTGGATATTCTGGATTATTTTTAATACTCCAAAAAAAGAAACTTTAATCTTGATCCTCACTAAATGTGTATGATCTATGGCGATAGTCCACTGCACGGCCTAAGTTTGGCAGAGTTTAGGTGACAACATATTTTAATAATATAAATACAATTGAAAATTATCAGTACAATGATCCTCATTGAGACAACAATAGAGCACACACTTATCCTGCTCTTGATGTTTGTAAAAAATTATATCAAGATGGGCATAGCTTATGACATGTTGGGGAAATACTTTGCCAAATATAACCAAGGTTTCATTTACTTTTAATATAAACTTATATAGATTGAGATTTGTAAGGTTTGAATTAAACAAATGGAGACTATTAAATGTATGTATTTTAAAAAAGGAATAGAAAAACATTCATATAATGTTAACGGACCACTCCTGAAAAGCGCAACCATGTAGATACCTATTTTAAAAAAGGACTAATTTGCACAATACTATCATGAAAACATGAGAAATTAGGGATAAACATTTAATGTTAAAACCATATTTCAGATAGAAGGCTCAATAGGTTTAAGTAAATAGGTATGTGTATAATAATGATTAGAGGAAAATACAGTTAAATGGAAATCAATAAGGTATAGGTAGGGTGGGTAACATTTAAAATCGCGAAAGGAATGATTTTTTTTAAATATAAAAATCTTTTAATAAACCTGTATTTTTGCAAATAAATCTTTTCATTATGAACAGTCAGTTTGTTGTCTTAACATCTATGGTATATTTTTGAGTTGTTTGATCTAAATAATTGCTTGTTTTTCAGGATAATTAAATAAACGACGAATATTGTGGATCAATACAATTTTTTGACTGCTCCATGCAGTTCTATTCAGTTCATGATTCCAGAGAGTGTGGGAACTGCAAATAAGGTAAGAATTTAATAACAAATACATTCTTACTGTAATATTATGATGTATAAATTGATATTATGTAACTTATTGTAATTTCCTTAATAAAATGGGCAGAAGAAAACTACTATCCATATTAAAATTTCAATTTCAACAGGTGCTTTAAAATGTACATATTTTTAGTTTTGCCATCTCTTTATATTTATTATTGTTTAAAATGTTAAACATAACACTCCTATGGCCGTTTGAAATTTTTCTGCTTAATAATTTTTGTTCTAATGAGACATGCCTTGGACAACAATTCCAGCACTGGGAACCAATATTGCTAAAACGGTATTATTTTAAGTCTGAGAGTTTCTTACATGTTATTTATAATTCTTTGTAAATAATTAATTGGTATTTAATAATCGATTACGTAGATTGAATCAGAAGTCCTATTAGATTTAAGATGGATTATTTTTATTCTAATACAATTATTACTTGGTCACAGGTGCAATAAAAAAGAATCTGTCTTAATGGGTCGCTGGCACGGGATTCATCAGTCTATGAATATTCTTATGAAGATAAAAGTAATCAGTAATTTAGACATCAGAAGTCTTGTGATTAATTGATGTGTCAATTCTCTGGATGTCGATGGACAAAGGTGGCAGAACCAGCGGCTCACAGACAAGTAAACAAGCTAGTTATAAATATATTATTATGTATGTCTTTGTGCTTTAATTCAACATTTATTATTACCAATATTCTCGAAATATATTTACACCACTGCATTTCAGTTGTTTTTTTAATAATACCATATATTACTTCATTTGATGAAAATTATTCAATATTTTATTCATTACATTATATATAAAAATGGATGTTTCTTTGTATGTCCTTTATAGAATCTTAAACCATGTATTTGATCATGTGATGATTTTAGCGAAGTTGTTGTGCATGAGCCCAGGAAGGTTTCCAAGTTGTACAACCAATTTTGTACAGATGGCGCTACTATCTTTCCAATGAATTTCATATATATTGCCGTGACAGTTCATGATGGTGATGAATTGAAACTAAAATAGCGAACGACTGATGATTACGTTTCACACAATGTCACATTTTTTTCGAAAT
>DWEL01000278.1:0-10244 GCA_018245955.1 Myscelus nobilis
ATTTTTCTATCAAAAGCTCTATGTTGGAAGGAATCCGTGAACGTATTGCACGCAAACCTTCAGACAGTGAGGGACATGAAAACAAAAACGGGCAAGGCATTGATGACTTTCTTCAGCGTCAGAGGTGAATGATTACAATAACATTAATAGAACTATTTATTGTTGAGCCTTAGGTTAATATTATTAACATTCAGACGGGTTGACCTTTAACTCGTATCTTCAAATCGGTCTGGATCAAACCGTAGAAGTAGAAGATACCCATGCCTAGAAACAACAATAACACCATCACTCCAGACTCCTTGCGGGGTGCACAGAAAGGGACCCCAAATATGTATTTAAAATCCTGACGTGCGTCTACGTTCATACATGCCGGTTTCTGAGACTTGATTCCCTCGTCGGCCAGTTTCTTGCCTATTTGGTAGAGCGTAGTCATAGGACACAAAAAGCAATGTTCTTATATAAAATTGCATGTACCTATAGGACCAGACCGCGTAATCCACTCAGACGACGTCGGTCCATACTACTTAGACGACTACGGCCACCAAGTGTACTTCTTTGAATATGGCCTTAAGGTGTTCCATGTAGACTGCGTTGGCAACATTTATGAGGTACCTAACTGCAAGACATAAATAAAATGTTTTTTTTTTTAATAATGAAAAATATAGGTGATTGCAATGACAGCGACAGAGAGTGCACATAGTCCTGAACGTCTAGGGCCTAGCTACTCTGTGGCAACGTTTCCCGCCATTCTTTCGCGCCATTCAAATTACACATCGCGTCGATGAATAGTAAGAATTTATAGATGCACAGTTATTTAAAGACACGCTTTTCTGCTATTCTTTTTCGAAGCAAACGAAACATCTGTGATCTCTGTTACTTTTGCAATTAACCACCAAACAAGACTCCTATGGAGAAAATCTGGTAGAACTAACAGATAAGCTATCCCAACTTTTTCTCGAGCAGATCGTTTTGTTTTACGTGAGACTATTCGTATCGAATAATGTCGTCGGATGACGCAGCCGGGTTCAATTCCCATTCTCAAAGCTGTATAGATTTATTACGGGTCTGAACACCAGTAAACTTCAAATGAGATAGCCGGAACAGTTGCTCCCAGATATTATCATTATTGTCCTCTTAGGCGAAGGAAAATGAAAAATACTACTACGACCAAATGGGGCGATACATTTTCGGCTCCGACGGCTCCAAGCTGTACCAGATCGCGCCCTGCTCCAGCACGTACAAGTTGACGGACGATGTCTTCGAGAAACACACAGAGGATTGCGGACACTCGAACAGAGAAGTGGAGGGCTGCAGAATGACGATCCGGGACCCTCGTGACGTCAGCATCTTGCCAGTAGTAGACGCAGTGGACTTAAATGGTACGTGGAAACATTTTTCTTAGACCTAACCTAAACTTATCCAAGACCAGTTTCGATAAACATCTGTATTCAATTGTTTTTATTCGCGCAATGCTGGTGTCAGGTTCTCGTCATTGACTAATATATTGATCTTGTTTTAATCAGTCTGATGTTATCCAGGATTTGTACGTTCGGTTGCTACGAGGTTAGTTTCTGATGGCAACAAGTATTTGTTGTTTTTAAGTGCAAAATGTGTCTCTAAGGTAGATAGATCGTGTACGTACCTAACAAAGACGTATTTAACTATTCATGTGTATGCTGTTCAACTGGCAGTAACCAGCTTTGTAGTAACATATAGCACATATCTGCGAAGTTTGGGTGATGATAGTGTGTTAACCTAAGACATACATATTTTTCCACTCTTTCTATTTCCGCAGATGAACACGGATCCTCTTATTATGAGAAGGAAATCCAGTCTATCACATTTCTCCATACTCTATAAATTTCCTAAAGTATTCGTTTTACTATAGTCTATATATAAATAGACAATACGTTTTTCTTCTGTTCATCATTGTCTATTGTCTATTGAGGACCTTTAATGTTATCAATAAAAGCAATTTAAAAACACTGAAAAAATTACATAACAAAATTTTAATGTTCATCTAACTTTAATATCGGACCACTGGATAAAATTTAATAATAATAATTCCAAGTCAAGTGTCTCAACTTCAGAAATCCTTGACGCCGATACGTCGAAATATCTCTGGGAGAGTTTCGGCCACGTGTTGCCCCGAGCCCTGCGAGACGTCGCGGCGGCGAAGCCTAAAAACCCAATACACTACCTTGCGCACAAGCTGCTTTTCCATAAGTAAGGATATCTATATATACATAGGAGAGTTACAGCGGTATATTGACTTATCACGATATCTTTGGAATCAGAATACCTAGACTTGGAATTTGGTAGGAATATTCCTTTCGGCGAGTAGAGGTCAGCTAAGAACGGATTTCATGAAATTCCAACCGTAAGGCGGGTTGCGGGGTATTAATTATAATTTATATAGCAAAGCAACGTTTGCCGAGTCAGCTAGTTTCATATATATCTACATAGCTTATTACTATTCCAGTTCTGTAAATCGGTCGAGTCAAGAGTCCTTTTCGATGTATCTATTCGTACGAGCTTCCACTATGATTTTGTCAATATTTCTTAACAGTACAGAAGAGTACCATTAATCATTAGCTACCATTAACATTTATAGGTACAGTAAGAGCCAGAATGAAATAAGTGCGATGAAGAAGGAAGCAGTAGACTACAGAGACAAGATCTTCCAAGATCGTAAAGATGTTAGTTATCTAAATAATAATTGTTTTGTTTACAAAGTGCAGAATAATGGCAAAGGATCTTTAAGTTTTACTTTGAACACTGAACACTTACGTAAACTGCAACACTCTGTACACCAAAAAATGTACCATACATACAATATACAATTCAAAACTTTATGAATGTGTATCGTATTTTGTTTTTTAATACTTCATTCTTTTTTCTCCATTATCTTGCGAAACTCTTCTGTATTAACTTGTGAGATTCCTCTTCATTAACATGTGAAACTCTTCATCAACATGGGAAACTCTTCATTAACTTGTGAAACTCTTCGTTAACTTGTGAAACTCTTCATTAACTTGTGAAACTCTACGTTAACTTGTGAAACTCTTTATTAACTTGTGAAACTTTTCATTCACTTGTGAAACTTTTCATTCACTTGTGAAACTCTTCATTAACATGTGAAACCCTTCATTTACTCGTGAAATATATATCCACAGAAAGCCATAGCAGCCAGTAAGGCGTGGAAAGCCAAGCAAGTGAAGCGCCGCAAGCCCGAGGAGTCCGACGACACCATGGACAGACACGCCTACGACGCCCGCATGGAGACACACGCATTCATCAGAGCACTCAACTGTTTCGACGATTGACTGTCATACAAATATGACCTTTATGTTCATATACATTGTACTTTTAGAACTTTTTAATTATTAATTACTACGAATTTTATCATTTTGAGTTTTCATCCATATGACAAAGGGAGACACGGTACAAAAACGATTGAACCCCGTGATATATTCAATTTATATGGTGTAAATACATTGTTTTTTTTTTAAATTCTTACCATAAGCAACGCCCATAATATCAGTGGGTACTGTCGCTCGTTGTATCAGAAAAACTGCCATGGTGTTGCAAGGTTTAAAATTAATCCTTTAAAACGTCTGACTAGCGTATCTGGCAGGTAATGAATATGGTTGCAGAGATGAGTGAAAAATAAAATAAAATCACTACTATAAAGGTACGCACAGGTATTTATTTATTGTTCAAGCGTCTACTAGATATAACGAGACACTCCGGGTCGACTGCGGCCCGCCGAACGCTAAATCAATCGTTACAAAACCATACGCCACCCTAAATGTGATCACTACACAGGTAAGGGATTTGAGGTGATACTGTACCAATTCGAAAACACACCGCCGGTAATATTTGGTATGTCAATATTATAAACAAAAACACAAGTCAATATTATAAACAAAAACATCTAGTGCAATTACAAAAAAAAAATAAGAGAATTGACAAAAAAACCTACATTTTTAATTACACCGTTCAATGCGTCAAAGTTAACTCTATCCCATTTTTTTACTGTCCATTCGTTTTTTTTAATCTATGGCTCCACAGACTGCCCGTCTATGCCTTTTCGTGTGTGAATATCTTTTGCATATCATACTCCTGCCCGCAACCTTGATACGAAATAACATATTTATATTATTATAGTTGCCAAAGATGCTTTTTAATACGTGTGCATACCTACCGAGATGACCTGTCCACCTCATATTCCACCCGATGTAAGGTAAGTGAAGCTAGTCACTAATTTACCATTGATCACGAGGACACCGAGAAAACCCGACTTACTATTTCTGATCAAGAAACTTCAAGAGCTGATACATTTTCAAACTATTCAAACGTTAAAAGTTGATGCAATTATTATTCCTCTATAGTCTGTGCCAAATACGGAATTGAAATACCAATTCGTGTAACATATTTTCGTATATAATATATAAATACTTTGGAATTGTACGAAGGACCATCGGCAATATTGGCAGATGCATCAGTTTCCCTGCATTTAAATTTACGAACGGTCAGCAATAAAATCGGGACAGAGTCAACACCGAAAATTCCAGTAAACACGCAGAACGAAAGCCATAGACAACTGCCCGCTGAGAACGGGTCGCGGTGGGGGGTGATACAAAGTTTTCATCTTATAAAAGCTTTTTAAGGTTCTCAATCCAGTTTTACTGTTAAGCCGTCCACTACGTGATCAGTACAGCGTCCAACGTCCATTCCATTCAGTATGAGCTGCCCTCTAACCGGAGACACGTGAATAAAGTATTACGTTCGACAAGTGGGACAGGATCGTATATACTAAGTGATTCGAAAGTGTATTTTTTTTCGAAGTATTTTTCGCTAACACCCAATTTTTTGTTAAAACTCTCAATGTTCCACTAGAGCAGGTACAAAAGTATTACTCAATCTATTATTTACACGAGGAAATGAAACTTTCAACTGAGATCGTCTTACGTTTGAGTGACAGATTATAAAAAAAAAGCAATTCACGGTTTACCTTGCGGCACTGCATTCTCCGATGAGTCGTATCAAACTTAAGACGCGCCCAGTGCGATGTTAATAAAAATTTGGTAACAACTAACATTACAGATATTCAAGTTAAGGACACTACTACCACGTAAGGTTAAAGCAATAATAATAATTGTCAAAGTTATTAACTTTCCAAAACAAAGGATACCCATTCACTAAATGTTAATAAGTGTTCACTAAGTACAAAGCGAATACAGAAGCCGTTTTTTCTAACATTCAAATTTCGATATCGCCTAATGATAAAAAAGGGGGAAGCAAATAGAAAACGCGTAAGTATACAAAAAAAAAAAACGAAAATAATACGAGAAAAATGTATACCCTAAACTAAAAATATCAAAGAACCCGATGAATTATCCGAATCCCAATCAATATTTTACATAAGCTACAAATCTTAAATCAAATTCTATAATGACGTAGATGAGTTCGAGTTTTGGACATTGACTACGATGTTGAAAATGTAGATTATATACAAAGAGACACTATGCATATAAAGATACGGCGCGAACACAACACCGCGACAGCGCGGAGGTGAAACCGAACATTTGTCTATGGCCAACAAGTTGTTTATACGCAGAGCGCGGTCGCCATGTTGTTTCCGTGCGTAAAATCGAGAATTCTATTACATACATCCATATTATATAATTTACCGATAATTAGGCTTCCATACGAAAACAATACAAAAAAGAAACGCATTGGACATTAATAATAATAACGAGGATTTATTTAATAAAATAACTAACTCAACTGGCCTGAATGTAAATGACCGATTTATATCTGCGACAACACACCTACACACGAGTCGCCACGCGAACGGGCGAATCATTATCAAATTTCAATAGAATCAGTGTCCATCACTATTAATATTACTAAACTGGCAACACACGCGTATCAAACGTCGTAAACGCCACAGATACAAATTCAGTCGAAATAAAGATTTAGACGACACAAAATAAGGAAGTTCACATTAAGTTTATACTAACCTGTTTTTTTTTATATATACTTTAATCAAACATCTATATTACACATAGATTATTATGACATTTATGAACAAGGTGTCACCGGTGTGATACAGATAAAAAATAAATAGTAATCTATGAAAATGTGACAACGCGTTGAATAGAATGCGTCGTATACGCCAAGCGATTCCTATACATCCATTGTTTCTGTATTATAATATAGCGAAAAACGGTGATTTGTGTCGCACACAGCCGCTATGTAATACCTCGATTTTTAATTTTGACGGGAGGCGAGGGAAAGGGACAAAAGAAAAGCTCCTTTCCACGGTACATTCGCAATGGGTTACTTTTAAGTACAGTCAACGGACATATGGTGCTAGTCGAATTGATATCACATGTACTTTTGGCGTTACTAACATAAAAAAATGTTCTCGCGAGACATGTTTATGTGACAACGCCGGGTACGATTTTAAAACTTCGTCTATGTTCAAACTGATATTGTGATTTCATTAAACATAATTATCAACCGCACATTGCTAAAATAATTACCAACTTTTAATTGATTCAATTCGGATAAATGAAATGATTTTGCTGGCATGAAATGACAATTCGTTCACAGATTATCGAACGTTAAGACAAATAATTTCAATCAAAATAAACACCAATCAACATAGAGGAAGCAATGTGTGATAGAAAGACGTGTAACGTTTAAAGGAGCACTCACACAGCCGTTGTGTTCGATATTTTCTATGTACAAAAAAAAAACAAGATCGCAACTATCGCGACGCCGGTGTGAGTGCACCTCGTGTGGATATTTCATTTGGCAACACTGAGTAACCTATCCGTCAACGATATACACGCGACTATCGACGTTTTCGCGCACGCAATACGAATCGCATTCGCGTATACAAATTTGACAAATAGCATAATCTATGCGTTCAAATGTATTCCAAAACAAAAACATATGTTCTACATTTCAAACCATATCGTATGCAACACAAGTTCAGCAGCTTATAAAATATATAATATTATATATATTTTTTTTACATAAATATTGAATGTGTATTTTGTTACATCTAAAACGGATTGAACTAGTTATTATTATAATTATGTATTTCTAAAGTTTTTTTTTTTCATTAATTAAGATCCACTGGGTCTATCATTATCGTAGCCGAACAGTACTATTACAAACGACACCGCATACAATTTTCCGTCCGAATCTTGTACTGAACTTACACTTTATGTCGTCAAGGACAATGCGGATGAAATCTTCCGTTATATGCCTGGAGATATTATTAAAACGCATTCCAAAAATAATTTTCGAGACTACCTAAGACTCCAGCACGTTTCCAGCCAATTCCTCGCGAGGAATCACACACCGTTCGCCTTCGACCTAACGTCGCTGACATTAAAAAAAAAGAAAACAAAACAAGAAAATCAAAATCTACTCTTCGGGCTCTGTTCAGATGATCGACCACTTGTATCGTGTTATAAACGGATTTATACTGAACCGAATTGCCGTCTCCTTTGCTCGCGTCAACGCAAACGACACGAACGTCACCTGTCAAACTTGACAGCCATTTGACACTTGACAGTTGACAGGCCACGCCGCGAACGGATCAAACAAGGTCATTGTACATGCACGAAAACTATTAGCAAACGTATTGAGATGTGAATGCATTATTATTTACAAGTCGAGAGACATTAATTGTTGGGGGACAAACGGCACCAAAGCAAGATATCGTTTCGTTGCGAGGGGAAACGATCACGACTAAGGTGATGACCGACGCTAGGGGGGGAAGGGGATGGAGGGTGAGGAGAGGGGTGGGGTGGGGGGGGGGGGGTTTGAAGTCGACGATATGGACAGAGCCGGCCGGCGTCCGCCGCCGCTCAGTTGCCGAAGCCGTCTGCGTCGGGCGCGTCCGCCTGGCAGTCGAACGTCTCCGAGCTGTCCGCGTGCTCCGGATAGTACTCCCTGTATATTTTGTCCAGCAGCGCTTGCCTGTAACGCGAAACGTAAATCCATCAATCGATAGAACAGGCTTTAAACAGTTAAGATACTTTGAGTGTTAAGCCGGAGACTGTGGCTTCAAATACCAGTGCCAAATGAGCACATAACGATTGCTTGTTCTGTGTCTAGGTGTAATAAAAATATAAGTAGTAGATTTTGTATGTTATCAGAGTACCATGGCATTGGCCTTTATTGTTTTAACTTGGAATAGACCAGGCATGTGGAATGGAGATAAGGCTTCCCGAAAACACACCATCAGTCAGTCCTCAGCCGTCTACACCTAACCACTCCCAGCATTCTATACATCATAGTTCCATTGAGCCCGAGTGGGCCCTGCACTATATTGGCATGTACGAGGTTTCCACTGCAGTGCAGGCCTACACCAGCAATTCTGTGTTATGCGACAAATGTGCCAGATCCACTGCCAATTCAAACTCTGTTAACTAACTATCGCTATAATCCAGCATCAAGCTTCTTCCCACGAGCCTCCGCTGTCGGTGGCAGATCTTTATTGTTTCGGTACTCACTTGGCCGCGAGCCCGCCCCCCGGCGGCAGGCCCGGGATGTTCTCCTGCACCAGCAGCTTGAGCACCCGCGAGAAGTGCGACGAGGTGTCCTCGCGCTCCTCCTCGCTGCCGGCGCTCCGCTCGATCAACGCTGCCAACAGAATAGAATCATCAATACCCCGAGTAAAGAGAAACTCTTTATATAACTAATACTAGTTGACTCTGCAAACGTTCTGGCATATAAATAATAATTATTTGTAATGAATCAAAAGTAACGAATGTATTGCTGGTGTGTTTGTGAATGATTTTCTTTCGTTTTTAAGTTTAGGGTTATAGGTATTTTTGATAACAAATTTAAGAGAAAAAAAAATTGTCATAAATTGTTTACAATCTATCCTCAAACCTACCAAATGTACAAAAAAAATTACATGAAAATCGGTCGGGCCGTTTCGTAGGAGTTCGACCGCAAACACAGCAACACGAGATTGTTAGGTATACGTAAGAAATGTAACATCAAGCTACAAACCTTTAGGAGGGGTGAAAAAAAGAGATGCGAATTAATATGACAGTGACATTTCTAAAATGAGAACTGTTAGAAATGGAACGCAATAGTTAGTTTACATTAGTTTTACTAATTAATTTTACATTTTTGCCACTAGCAGCATACTGGCAGCACTCGTTTTTGTAACTGTCACTTGTATTGTACGTATATGAAATTGCTCTCTTAATAATAACAAAATCACGTTATAAATGCTCTTTTTATTAGTGAAAATCCTGCAAGAACGGTAAAAATATTTGATTTACGATTGCAAAAAAAAAATACCGAGAAGCGTCCTTATTGAGAATGCGTCACTTAAAATTCAGACAGAAAACATAGAAATTCAAATGTACGTTCATACATTTCCAACGATTGCGTTGTAAAATACATACAGTGTTGTAACAGGAGGGAGGCAAACTGAAGGTAATATTCTATTTGAAAATTGATAAAGAACGAGACAGGTATATTTTTTGTGGCCTAACACACTCTACGATGAGGATGTTTGATTATCCTACATTTGACTTGGCCAGTAAATCAGCTCATTTTCCGAACCTTGTATTGGTCCATTGCTGGACCGGGTCTCCTCTCATAGGGAGAGCGTTCGGGCCATAGTCTACCACGCTGGTCGAGTGCGAATTGGCAACCTCACGCCTAGCTCACTCTCACTAATACTATACTCATTCTTTATACAAAAAATGCGAAACAACTTTCTTTCTATTACGGTTTGAGAGGTTGAGATCTGTCACAGAGCTAGCTGAAGGCTTACTGACAATAATATAGTTCCGTTAGTCGTTTGCGTGCGGAACCCGAAACAAAACCGCCAATAAAAATAACAGTAGGTAGGTAAACCTTGTAAGATGCAGATCTATCGAAGCATTCGAGAGTCATGGCTTTACATTGACGATTCATTTGACTTTGTAATACATTTGGAGTCTTCGATGGTTGATGTTACTTTTGCAGACACACATATTGTGTACTAGCGGTGCCCGCGACTTCGTTCGCGTTTGAATTCAACAAAAAAGTTATTGTAAAAATTTTAAAATATAAGTAACCAAATTTACTCCTTATTACATCAGCTATCTGCACGTGAAAATCCCGTCAAAATCGATCCAGCCGTTCCAGAGTTTAGCCGAAACAAACAGACAGACAAAAATTGTAAAAAAAAATATTTTGGCTATGTACCG
>DWEL01000279.1:0-10243 GCA_018245955.1 Myscelus nobilis
CAAAATTATGTAATAAATAATATTATGTAAGTGATGTGGCTTATGCGATTACATACATACAGAATGAAAGAGCCTAAGAGTAAACATTGAATGATTCCAAACTATTCTCATATACCTGATGAAATGGATGCAATGATGCAAGTTGTCGTGTTGATATTAAACATTGGCAATTATAGAAAGCGACACAAGTGTATAATTCGATAAAAGGCCATAAATTGCTTCATCTACAAGTTATGAGAGCAAAGGAAGATTATATTATTAAAACATATTAAATAGTTCAATACTGCACCCTCCCTTACCTCACCACTTCCTCTGTTATAAGCACTTACATGGTGCAATTACGAATGCACCGAGGCTATTGGAAGGTTGGTTATAATTGGATAATAGACCAATATGCACACATGATGAATCACAATAAATTATTCCCTGTATGTCGATGCTTTCTAGACAGTATTGCTGATACTAGTAAAGTAAATAGAGTCGTGTCCATCATAACTCTCGAGGGTTTTTAGATAAATAAGGTTTCGTACTGAAAAGTTATAAGGCCAAGCAACAATAACTAGATACGTAGTTTGAAGAAAATTTAATCAGTATCAAGTATCCATTATGAAAAGAAAAATAAATTATGGATCGTCTTAAAATGTTTCACGACAAATTGAATTCCTTCAAGTTATTCGCCGACACGAACCAATTAGAAAACTGGACGCCAAGGAAGCCGCAATTAAAAAGAATCCTCGAATATCTTCCGACTTAATGACTTCTTTGCTTGTTAATTCCTTGTCGCGAAGGAAAAACCCCAAGTCAGATTAATTCCAAGTGCGAGTCGATTGTTTGCATAAGCCTCGGCACTGGGGAAACATCACCTCTTCGCCACCGGCTTAAAAAAATAATTAAAATTCGTAATCACTCTTGACTCGCCCCCGAGGGGATATGCAGCGCGCGCCGTCTTGAGACGAGCGCTTTCCGTACACCGTTTCCGGCGTTCTTTCGGCGTTTTAGCGGAATTGTGTTGCTTTTATATTGCAAAAATTACTTTATTATGGCAACTCTCCTACCGTCAGGCTCATCGGAATGTTTATAGATGCCTTAAAAATTCTACATGCACGCTAGTTCGGAACTTTCTGACTCGGTTCGTTACGGGTTACCCGCAAAATATGAAAGCTCAACTCATCCTTCGCATGCTTAACGGTAGTTTTGAGCCCTCTTAACAACATATTTGGGCATATTTCGATTACCATAAAGCGTTCAACGTGATGTATAGTATGTGCAGTCGTTGTTTCGATGTGACACACACACGTACGTCTTGCACACATTGCCGTTAAAACCGCATTGCGATTTATTTTCGGATATTGCAAGCGATAGGAACATGCATAATGACAACTGATTCACTGCAGCATTGTATGAAGACAATTATTTTAAGAGCAGAGGCTCATAGAACTCGGATAGTCAAAATTGTTTGCAACAACGTTTTATTCCCTCATACTTCGTACAATAGACAATGCTTTCATTAAAACGGGTCCAGCAACATTAAGATTTTCGGAGTAAATGTGTACATTGCTCGACTCAATAGCATGTAAAGTAGCTCACAATGGGCAGACATTTCCTTCTCGCATTCAAAAGAATTCGAGCTTATCACGGTCTTAAATTAATAAGCATTCAAGTTGAGCCAAGTAAAAATGAATAAAGCTCGTAACACCGAACAATAGCGTAATAAGGATGGTGCATTTTGTCTCTGAGAGCTCGCTTGCAAAACAACAATAATTCTTGTTCCCGTGAAAAGATTTTCAGCGTTATTCCACTTGAAATTATTATTATTTTTTTCTTGTCGTCGTCTTGCTATTGTCTCGGACTGAAGGTAAGTAATGAAGGAAATTGGGGGTTCGTGGGTTGTACGGAGGGACGCAAGATTTGCGTAGCCGACCGTCGGCTAATGCCGAATAATGAAACAGCTTTGAGACGTTCCCGCAGAATGACTCGCTCTGGATTTATTAGATTCCGCCAAACAAAATTAGCTAACTCCGGCATAACTATCTGACATAAAAATATTGCACCTAAAACGAACACTTTCTTTTTATTCAACCTTTGGGAGTCAAACTTTTGCTGTTTATTGTACAATCTGTTTACAGATTAAATTATAAGAATCTAGAAAAAGAAATCCATTGCAAATATTCTAAATAACTTCTCAAAACACACTTTTCGTTTAAACCGAACTGCTTCCCGTAAATCCCTTTTTAATATAAGAGGATCTACTGGACTTAAGACAGAGAAGATACCTACATCGTTGCCACGTGTTTGCTTGGTCACAGTATTTTGCATCGCCCCTTCTTAACGGAGGTTACTCGTGCGACATGTTAATACTTATGGGGCATCAAGTTAGAGCACTCTATGATACACGCTTATGTTTCACAAGAGAATCTTTATATAATTATCCAGCAGATACCTACACAGTTAGTATCCGGGTTGAAAATAATTAGACATTCATTAAGAATAATACACTTACTTAGATTTTATCTTAATACTAAAGTTGTACTAATGGTTAATATTATGTAAAATGTTTTTCGTAATTTCATATACGTAACGCTTATAAATTCCACAACATCGTCATAACCTTAAGCGCCGTATTTCCATAATTTATTATTTTGTTACTAGTAAGCAATTTCCAACGTATGTTTTAAAAATAAAAGATAGGAAATTAGATGATGTTAGACAATATTGGTTTATCCATCGATTTCCCCAATAATTGTTTAACTGTACTCACCCAAGGCGGGGGTGAGGCAATATTCCCGCGACCACTCACGACGTCCCAAGTCAAACATTACTTTTGTACTTCCCCATTTCCATATCCCTAAAGCGGTGTTCTTCGTAAACTCCTATATTTCTTGGCTTCATACTCGACCCGACTCACGGCGGACTGCCATCCAGCATTTTTAATCTCGTTCCTTGGATCTTTGAGAACACGTGGGCTCCCGACCCCTCTGTGTTTACCTTCCGAAATAGTTTAACGGTAACAATTTGCATCTAGTTATGCACGGTCCGTCCTCGGTTGTTAACTATGCCCTTTTCTATCTTTTCGTTTTTTGCCAAAAGCAATCGTTATCTCCACAACCAGCCGTGCGGTCATATTTATTTATCGGGCCATTTCGTAAATTGCATACATAATCTAATACGATATTAGCATTCGCGGATTCTGCTGGATATCTCCTTTGCACAAATTTGTTTGATTTTTGATTTGTTATAAATATTTCTTAAAAATAGTTCTTAATGATTGCAGAAATAAATAATTAAACCAATACATGAACTTGCTTTAATCTACATAGAGCTACTGTATAAATCAATAAATATTCCTATTATTGTATCTACAATAGAATTGTAAGTGCTGTAGTATATTGTTGAAGCAGTTTTCGCCGGGCTAGTAATATCTGATATTTTAATTATTGTTAGTTACATTTAAAAGGCAATTATCGTGTACCGGCAAGAAATATGAGGTTTGTCAAGCAATCCTATGTACACACGAGTGTTTCACAAAGATATGGGCAGGTTAGACGTGGGCCTAATCGATATCCTTATAATGATTGCCGGAGGAGCTCGCATACGAAATAAGGAGGGCGCTTGACGTCGGAGGTGTCCGGGGGTGGGCGCGGGGGGAGATATGAGACGATTTAGATTTTTTCCCTCTTCTATTCTTTCGTTTTTTTGGGGGAGCCCCCTCGAAAAGGGTGAGGAATTTAAGACGGCGTACGATCGATTTTTCGCGTATGCATTGGTATTCTCGTAATGTCTTACTCAAGATTAGAGTTATGTTTTTATGAGAGGTGCACGTAGCAGGAAGTTGGAAGCTCGACGAACTGCTCCCAAAGCTTTCCGATGCGATTCCTTTAAAGACATCGTTACAAATATTTACTACATTACTATACTCCATATTTTTAATTGTATGTATATAGCAGAGTTAAAAACTTTTTCAAATCTTATACTCGTAACTTCAAATGTCAACTGTTTCACAATTTTATATGGAATCGTACAAAATATTCTAATCGACTTACTACGTTTCGTAGGTATAGAATATAGCGATACTCAAATAATATCGCTTAACAATGGCGGTAACGTAAAATCCCAAGCAAGAATACAAATAATTAAAACCAGGCCTATTATCAAGCGGATGTTTGTAGGCGTCTTTATGGTGTCAGCCGCATAATTTGGAGGTAAAAAAGTGAAACAATATTTTCGTTCATTAATAGATCACCGGTCCGCGAGCACAAAAGGCGAGGCGCGAGCCCGTCAAAGGGGCTAAAAGCCTCCAAGTCCACAAAAAAGTCTCAATTAAAACCCCCACGGAAGCTTTTAGAAGGTAATCCTTCAAATTGTTTCCAACGCCCCGTCATTAGCACGGAAAGTGTTAAAAAATAAACTTTTTAATCTTTATTACTCGACGACTGCGCTAAACGGGTTAAATTATTATAGGACAAGCGCTATCTCATTTTTTATTCTTTAACCCTTTACTGAAGTAATTTATTGGTGTCTGGGGAGTTTCGCTTTGAAATTTGGCCTATAATTAATGTTCATTCACTGTCTTTAGAATTCGGATACCGGTATCCGATTTATTCATAACTGTTAGCATTAAATAATTTGCTGAGACATTTTTAATTGATTTGCTTTAACTAGACACACTTTGTGTGTGTAATTATTCCTGTTAATTGTGACTATATTAACATTAATAGGTACAAACAAAAACTCTATTAATAAAATTGCCGTATTTGCTTACATTTAATAATCAATGTGGCTACAGCATTCCAAACAGTACAACAAACCGCAGCAGCGATAAATTGCCCTCTAATTCAGTATCCCCAATTTGTATCACAAATACAAAACCGGATAACTAATCTGAAGCGAGCAAACTTCACTAATTACACGAATAAATCCAAACAATTCCCCGCCAACTTCGGCCTGTAACAGAGCGGTTGAATTAAAAAGAAAAAAACGTTAACAGACGGAGAGAAAAAAAAAACATTTCCTTGACAAGTTTTATTCACCATAAACATTGTTACGGAAACGTTGCCCGCGCGCTGCAATGAAGAAGTTTTTGTCATTAAATTCATTAATTAATTCAAATGAAGCCGCGAGAAAAACATTTGCATTCGCCCCCCACTTTCTTTTGTCTCGCCAAACGGAGGAAATCCAAGTCACTCAAGATTTTTCCTCGCAAAAAATCTTTTAAATGGAAATTAAGCGCTTAATAAACCGGCCGGTGTTGGCCGGAATTAATTAATACTTTGCCTTGTCTTGCAAGTTTTTTTCACCCTACATTAGATATCATTGCCAACACTCCAAGAATCGAGGGGAGTGGCTGCAGTTTATAATGGTGTAATAATTAAGACAAAGTCTCTTGTTTCGGCGATAACTCTCCTAATTATTCATTTTCACTTCGTTCACACCGAGATTTTAATGGAATGACACTTTGTAACTGTGTAATCACCGTCTTCGATGTTTCTACGCAAATTATTTCGTCACTTCTTCTCTCTCCGATTTTATATCGTTGGCAAGTTGTTTTTGCTTCTTCAAGTTTTTATTTTAAGTGTATACCTCGTTCGAGTCGTTCTTTGTTTGTCTACAAATTACTCGCGTACAATACGCTCAGTTCACTTTAAAAACACCTCGAAATTGGTTTGTCTGCCGCTCATACAAGCAAGACATTTCGAAGTTATCGAACGTTATTTAGATTTTTAATTAGCAGCACTGCGCGGGTTCTTACCCATGAAATGTCGTAGTTCGGATTAGAGCCTCGCTGGCCGGTAAAGTAATTTGCTTTTAAAGCATACTTTACTGCGACATTGTTTTACGATGACCATTTCCTTACATTGAAACGTAAGTTTCACTTCGTGCAAGTTGAACGCGATAAAAAATTGCCAATTAGTAAAAGGGGATTGATTCAGATTAAAGAGCGCGCCTTGACAAACATTATATTAGCGTCTACGCGTTCGAGGCGCGAGCTTACATCACGAGTCGAGAGAACAAGCGTGAAAGAATTAAAAAATTCCGCACACAAAATTATCTCCGCATAAACGCCATGTACGAGGCTCGATCTGATAATGTGGCCCATTAATTTGAACAAAGTTCGCGTCGACACACCGCCGTTCGCCTTATAAAGGTGAGGCGACAAAATTTATAAGTTCGATTACTTTAATCTCGGTTAACTTATGCGAGTACAATTTCAAAGCTGACAAAAGAAATGCACGCAATAAATCTCGCCTCTCTTATCTGTTAAACATACCTGTATTGTTTGTAAGGGGGTGTCGTTGTGCAATCTAAAACTTACATGAGGTAATTAATTTAATGAAGCGTCATTGCGATGCACGCGAAGTTTTTTGATCGCGTGTGACCGGCCCGGCGCTTCCATCGGCCGACTCGACTTTCGGACGTACAAATTTGTGAAGCCGTTCTCATTGTATTAGCTAACTAAAACAACATACACCTTGCTATGTGCCCGTCTAAAACTAATTAGGTTACAGCTTTCCCTGTATTATGTTTTCTTACACCATCAATACCACGATCGCATCACAACAGATAATAGCCAAGAATTATTATTAGACGACATAAAAGAGCGACGGTGACTCAAGTTCGTTTACCTTTAGGCCGCATAATATCTTCAGGGATGCCATATTTCGCTCCGTTCACAATAGATCGGCTTAAAAATCAGTTCTTAATCAGTTTAGCGCTAATGAGGACGATATGAATTGCGCTCTTAATCCCCGGCCGGGAGGCGGCGTAATAAATAAAGGTATAAAAGCACGCGCCATATTTCTCGATTAAGTGCGAAAGTGAGTGCGTTCGGCGATCGGGCTCGCGCGGCGGCGGTAGACGCGTCATTACCTGCGCGGATTGGTCACGCGAATCAGATGCGCGCTGTCCGCACAATTATAATCAAGTACGGTACACCACTCGTAATTCTAAAGTAATCAAAGGTTCAGCCGTACGTTCGGTGTATATATCACGTACACAGCTCCTCCACGTTGGCGTCGTGAAATTGTAAACTGTCTATTTATGGTGGACACGCCACATTTGCACTGATGACGGAGTCGTCGCATAAACCGGATTAACATTGCCGGAGTCGAACTTGTTATAGATGAATCGCAACTAATGTTCAGTGAAATCTTTAGCGTAAATTATAACGCGGGGATACAGGTCACACAAAGATGACACGGTCAAACAAACACTATAATATTTATGAAACGGTTAGATACCTATACTAATATAAAATTTATTTGTTTTATAATGTCCGATTAAAAAGTAGTCCATAGCTATCTATTGTTGACACTGTATCTCCATAATCCATAGAAAGCTTCTTACCATAAATAATGCGTGTAGTCTGCTAACTATAATAGCGGTTGTGCGTAGGCGCACGGATCGACAGGCCTATCCTGATTGTAAATCAGGGCTGGAAAACTATTACTAGTATTGCCGTCTGACTGATGTTTGGACACGGCCAGGCTGTGTTCGAATAAACACCTCTGATTCATGCATTGTATTCGTTTCGTAATATTTTCTCTAATGGCATTTAGTTCACGCTATCACTTTACAGATATCGACGCAGCGTCGCGACAAAATTGTCGCAATTAGATCGAAATGGCGTATTTATGATAAAAGACGGGTTTGCATTCTTTATTATACAATACACGAGTAAAACTGCAAAATTTTGTTCATTAACTTGAATTACATCGCTTTATATTTTACAATAAAGAGCTTAAATTACTTATTTGGAAGTATTTGACGTCAGACTCAACACAAATTTGGCAACAAAAACGTTTCAAAATGGTTTTACTAAAAAAAGTTCTGAATTCTTGTAACCTTGCAAAAAAAACCTTTAAAATATCTATATTTATTGATAAGATCGTCGGAGCGCATTTTATCAGTCCGCCATCTGCAGTAAGAACGAGTTCTTTAAAGAATTATAATAGTCCCGTCCCTTTTATAGGAGATAAATGAATAAACAAGAGTGGAGTAGGCGTACTAATAGAGAAATTACTTGGGCATAAAATAAACATACGCAGAGGTGTATATATAGGTGCATTTGTTGTAAATTGATAGTGGGGACGCCACGTGCGAACATGTCGGCCGTGTTGATTGTAATTTGTAGTGCGCGAGCGCATGTACGGCCGAAGTGGGATATTCTCCGACGCGATATTATTATTTTATTCAGTCCAGAAGGCAGTAAGACATGTCGTCTAATCTAACTACAATCTTAGATCCGCTGAAAACTTTATTGCGCCTACTGTTCTCTATATTCCTATTAGTTATACATTGTTTTATTATCATTGAGTATCACTGGGACAAAATGTTAACAAAAAAGTAACTCTAAATTTTATAAACACATCTCTTAAGACATTTTTGTAAGTGATCCTTTTAGTCACGTTTAATATTAATGATAATAGTTTATCAAAATAAGATAGTCGTAAAAATCGTAACTATTACGAGTAACTTAGAACTTAACCAAAACTTATGCAAATATCAATTTCATAACTACATGTTACTTAGTATATATGTTGCATCTTTATATAAATTAATAATAAAATTTAATTACGTCAAGGCTATTTGAATATGTACCTACTTCGTGTATTGCTGTTATTTAGAACGCATATTCTCATTTCATCTATTAAACAAAGCAGAATAGTGCATGACTATGTCTTCTCAGTGGATCACGTAACTCACACTGAGCCTGAGGCATGTTGCGCCGGGATTAGAGTGTCACCGCTGAATGAACTGCAAGCGAATGGTGAAATAGTTAAAACGATCGCTTAAACAAGAAATAAAAAGAGTCTCACAACAATACGTCTCCTACAACAATACAATGACCTATCAACATTGTAAGTTTTGAGTAAAGGATGTTGAAAAAATAGTGTTTCTATATTTATTTTTGTAAATTAATTAAATCGAATATTACCACCAATAATTAGTAACCAAATAAGATATAGTATGTCAACTAATTGCAATTGCAATTTGCAAATAATTGCAGATTTGTCCATCTCGACAACGGCGAGCTGAGAGTAATGCTGGAAATTATTGCACTACTTTATTTAAACACGCGAACCATATTAATGAGCAATAAATTAAACTTATGTTTAATGAAAAGCTTTCCTTGGCGATAGTAAATGATTAGGAATATTTAAACAGCTATGCATAGTGTGTAGGTCGTAAGTTATTTTTAAAACTACTATACCTAATAGCAAACGGACAGATTGCTCATTACAAATTTATTTATTTATACTTTATTGACTATAAAAAATTACATTTAAGGGATAAATGACGAGCTTAATGCATAATGCATTCTGTGCCAGCTAACCATTGAGCAAGCAAGAGATATAGAAATACCTATTGGTCGTATAGAAAGAAAAAGTCAAATCCATAAAATATATAAATCACAATGAGTATATTTTAAAATATTTATAAGTCCTTTCCAAAAAATTGAGATCAGTGATATGGGATAACAAAGCATCCGACATAGGTATTATGCAGTTGAACTTTAATATAATAATGAATGTTGTATATAAAATTACACACAACAATTGCTATAATAATACTTACATAACATAGAGTCAATAACCCTTCCATAACATACTAAAAACAATTCTGTTTTTGTATAAAAAAAATCAATACATACCCGCGCAGTATTATATTACGATTGTAAAGGAATTGAAGTTTACGAATAAATTAACTTACACTATTTTTTCTTAATACACCTTGCTCGACAACTCAATCCGAATGCCTTTACGATGCAGTTACAAATCAACTAAGTAAACATGGCTAGTGGCCTTAACTAAGAACAAATCGCTGCCATATATCACACGGTAACTTGTGCTGTGCCTTTTATGATAATTTAACGGTTTAAAAGGCTTATGCACTGTCCGTCTTCAATGCGAAACAACATGTAGACTTAAAATCCACTTAAGAAAAAAAGTACCAATATGAAAGTAAAACAAATATTCGTTTAATTTTATAGCACTTTTATACTTTCCTACAGAGTTCCATTAGCATCAATTTGACACAGCGGCTGTTAAATAGTCATTATCTTTTTTCGTCAAGAGGTCTTATTCACAGTAATTTTAACTGTGCAATGACCCAAGTCAATAGTTTTAACTGGTTTACTTGTAAATGACTCAAAATAATATGAAAGTTCTTCCTACCATCTGAAACTTTAATATTAATTCAATTTATTCAACGGCGCTTACCAAGACATTGACATTATTTCTAACGT
>DWEL01000280.1:0-10240 GCA_018245955.1 Myscelus nobilis
TTTTTTTGTTGGCATCCCCCGTCGATATGTAAGCGACTTGTTAATTAATTTGGGATTTTCTTTGCAGAGATAACCTATCAGTGCCTCATTTTTGTTTAGCTTCCTATTTGAGAGCATGTGAATATTTCCAGCCTAATTACAGGATAGCACAAAAAACTTTTATATGGTACTGAATTGTATTGTTCACGGTACCTATATTGAATATTGAATGTACTCGTATGTAACTAGTTGAAGTTGTAAATCTTTGTGAGCAAGCGAAGTATTTAACAAAAATCGCTGTGTAGCATTAGTCTATGGGAATACTGAATTTCTGCCACCGACTAATAGTCTATGGTTTCTGTCTAATTCTGTTCTAGTTTTTAAGTATTTAGTAAGTAAGAATGCAATTCGTGAATGATCTGTACAAACTGTTCGTTGAATAAAATTATTGAAAACAAAAACAATAATTGAAAAATGCGTGAGAGTTATTCTATCGGCAAAGGGATAAAATTGCTTGAATACTTTTTATATATATAATCGAATTGGGTGAAAATCGGCTAGAGGCTTACAGGATTTGGCATCGGTCTGGTGAGCACCGCGCATTGTGCGGAACGTGTAGAAATGGACAAGCTCGCGGCGGGGGTCTACAAGACCCGCGCAAGAGTAACAGGGTTAGTTCAGCACAACTTCGAAGATCTGTCCAATATCTATTAAAATTCAAACATTTATAGTAAAGTATATATAATCTTAAGAAACAGACCATTATAGTGATACTTGAATGAAAAATACAAGAATTACTGCGATAAAAGTGAGTTCATTTTGTCAATATCCGACACAAAATTAAAGTTTTGTTTTCAATGTATCCTGATTATTATGAATTCGTTGAATTTTTTAGTATAAAAAACAATTGCAGTCAATAAAATACGAGTCAGATGAATCATTGTTAACAGATTTTGACATGTAGGTACCTACTGCAGAATTTGCCAAGCTAGCCATATTTTTATTTCTTCTCATAGTTATAAGCCAGTCAGTTCTATGAGTGGACGTGTCTATACAAATTGGTTTGAGTTGTTTGTGTCCTTTGTCTGGTCTTTCCCCTTGTACCGAGTTTACTTGTGTGACCGTTCAAATATTTATCGTTCCGACGCCACACGAAATTAATAGATACGCCTTTGATTATAAAAGACAAAAAATATCTACGACTATCCTAATTACAGTATAGATCGACTATGCTTTAATATTGACACTGGAAAAACATTAAAATAACACTGAAAAAAGAAAATAATATCGTTCAAGTATTTTTACGTTCTAATAATATTATATTGTGTACTTACTTGAATCGTTTTCCAGGAATTTTAAATGAAATGGAGCGTTACGTTCGAAAATAAACAAAATAAGAAGCGCTTAATCAAATTACCGGCAATTGGACGATATTAAAAAAAAAACAACGTTTGTCTATTCCCCCGTAGTCGATACCACTCGAGGTGAGTCTTAATCTCTCAATGTCAGTTTTAATTTTCTCCTCGCATCGAATTACCTTCGGAGTTTTATTTTTGAAATTCCCGTAGACAGCGCGAAGGAAACGCGTTTCGACAGCTCGGAATAATATATAATGTGCCGTTGGAACGTGGAAAAATCAAAGTTCGAGAACATTTTAAATGCACGTTAATTTTTTTTTATCTAATTTATTCCGCTTACCCAAAATGGTCGAGTTTAATTAATATTATTTTTTCATTTTATCATCGTTAGTTGATTCAAACCGAGCGAATTAATGCAACCGGATATATTCTCGACGCAATGAGATAATGTATCGTAATAAATTACATTGCCACAGATAACAAGGAAACGAAATTTCGTATACGGTTAGAAAGTTTCAGTAAGTTGCATAAACCGCACGGAACACCGAACGCGCGGCGACCGTTTCCAATACGTTCGGATAGACGCTCAAAACAAAATCCGCGAAGCGTGAATCGAAGTCAGGTAGATGGCAAACAAAACCGGAGCGAGTATCCAAACAGTCAATCGGAAACTAGATAATTCAATTTCGAATATTTCGGAACGAACTCAAACTCTGATTGACAACTTCAAACAGGGCGCTTTGCAGCTATTGGAAATATACAGGTATTAGGAGCGAAGCTAATCATTATTAGATATTGAATTTTCGTAACTTTGGACTCATCCGCTTTCTAATTTACTAATGAATCCGAGTGGTGGTGCCATTAGGTCCCCCTGCCACCCCGGGGAGGGAGGGGTGAAAGGGGTAAGAACTCGCGCGAATTTTCGTCTTTTATGCGAGTATATGTAGAACGATAATCCGATTGGTTCGGGCGTTCCACATTTAAATTTTCGTGTGTTTTCGGTAATTCTCGCGACTCTGTAGTGTAACGTTTCATTTCCGAAATTGGTTTGTTTCATATTTAAATTTCGAATACGAAAGTTTCGATCTAACGTCCTGGCAACGTGTACCTATATCAAATATTGTGTATGTGTGAGTGATTAAAATCTTAATGTGTTCGTAAAGTGAAATGGGATATTTACTAAAACGAGTATGTATTATAGATTACTTTGAGTCGAGTTTGATGGTAGCTTTAAATAAAACTACATTCGTAGTAAAAGCTTAATAGTCAAAGACTATTCGTTCGCTGGCGAACTGCCAGACGTGCTAAACAATAACGTCGGGTACAGTACAAAAAAATTAAATCATTTTTATACAATAACATATTTCGTGTGCAATGTTTGTTTTTACAATAGCTTTTACGATTTCTCGATTTCTGTTCTTATCTTATTGAGATACGTATCGCGGGCGAAGTGAATAATTAAGGAATCAAAAAAAGATACATTATGTTTAGAAAGCATTCTATATTTAGGAAAGCTGCTAGTAGATTATTAAAATATCTTTAATACACAGTACAGTGTCCATAGACTTATGTGTTGATAGAAGGGTGTAAAGCTACATATATGTAATATAGTTGTATGTAGAAAATTTGTTACTTGTGTGCTTATGGTAGTAACTACCGACTGGTTCTGTCTAGTTGTCAGATGATCGTATATGTACTGTTTTAAGATAACTGTATTAATAATATAAATATTACGCACTTACAGCTTTTATGCCTACGCCCTACAGCTAAGCATTGACAGTTGAAGAAGTCTAGACTTACCTCCACTACGCCTACGATAAGTGGAGATATAACAATAATAATAATTATCGATATTGATGAAGTTTTTAACAAATCAAACCCTCAGCCTTTCGGAACTCATAAAACAATGGTACTATATTAACAAACAAACATTGAGTTAGCATCGCCACAGATAATAAAACGTCGCGGTGCCCACCTGCTCGAGTCCGGAGTTCGATGCCGGCGCCGCGTATGCATCTGAGAGACACGTTTACTCTATCATTAGCTAAGTAGTTAGTTGACTGTCGATGAGACTAGTTACGAACTTCATTTCGATCTAATTATCTTGTATGTTAAAGTTTGAAATGCATAATATGAATATACACAGATTTTAGTGGTTCAGAGAGTAAATTGTTAAATTTTGTTTGTATTACGGTTTGTTATATAATGAGTTTTTACAGGTTTTTCTTTAATGTGTACTGTGTAGGATTGAATATATATTTGAACACAATCATCGAAAAATTTGAATTGTAAAAATTTGTTTTTTATTTATGGTATAATATGGCATCTTATTTTCCCTTACTTAAAGTAGTGCTGGAACCTTTTAAAACTTTTTCCTACCGGGCCACTGAGGGATACAAAAGTACAGTTACTGAATAATTAGTTGAAAAATGTACAACATTTAATGTACAAATAAATTAATTTGAATCTGTGAAATGATTGTTCTTTGATGTATCAGAGTCAGGGGAAGTTCGGAAACCAACTAGCCATATATTGGTAGCGATGGCTGCAGTGGCGCCCTCGCGGGACCACCGAACTTTGATCGCAACTTTACGTGTGGTAATACATTGCGTGGCGCGGTCAGATCGATCGCGTATATTGGGACGCTCTGGACTAACCGCAGTCTATGGATTGCCAGTACTTACTTATAAATTGACTGGCCTCTTTGCGTAGTAGTTACAGGTTACTAAATCGGAGCTTGCCGGTTCGATTCCCATCCAAAACATTTGTGAGACCATCTTTATTTCATAAAATACAAATATCTATAAAAGTATTATGTAATATAACTAAGTGTGTGTGTGTGTGTGTGTTAACACAAGCTTTTAATTATCTAAATTGCAATCAGATCGCCAGTGGAACTGTACAATAGATGGGTAACATTTCGAGCAACAAAGATGGTCGCGCTGGAACAGCATGGCCGACGCGTTCGTGTTACTAGTACCACGTCGTCTCGTCTTTGAAACGGTGGTTGTACAAACATTATTAGCATCAAGACAATCGCGCACTCCACCGATGAGGAAGCGGCGGCGAGCGGCCCGCCGCGGCCCGCTCCGCGCTCATTTAGATCGCTATCGGTTCACACGCATTGTTCCAGACGTCCAGCGTTTGATTCGTGATGAATTACTCGCATCTACACAGATAAGCGTCGTAATATATGTAATTAAACAGCATTTGTTATTAGAAAAATGATCATTCAGTTGGTAATCTAATTAACAGCGCTGCGGCAGCGTGGCGCGCTGTTCGCCAAGCTGAGAGACCGGTGCCCAACAGTGGGCTATAAAGAGTTGAAGCCAATTTCATTATCAAAATTTTGCCCTCAATATTAAGGGTTGTAGGTTAATTGTTTCAATATTACAAGAAAAAAAAGGAATATAAGCGAAAGAGGCTTTACCGCGGGGTTTATTAAAACTCAGTGTGGATACAGATTATATTAAGGCTTTCAGTGATCTTCCTCAAACTCGACACCAGCTGATTCAGTGCGGTAGGGTAGCCATGTTATTATCACTCCAAGGACAGTCTTCATTAGAAAATGAACGAAAATGTAAAATTTCTAAAAAAAGCAAATGATGAATTAATTTTGCACAAATCTGTATGTTTTGATAATTATTATATTACCTACATTTGAATATTACTTGAATATATTAATAGTTGATAAATAATTAGCCTTTTACAGTCGATTAAATTATAATCTTATACAAGACAATGAAGTGAATAACATCCTACATACTTAGCATCCCTTAATATCAGTAGGGAAGGTTAATGGTTAATGTCTACCTTTTATTCTACTGCATTCATATAAAAAAACACATATGATAGATAGATTATGGATGGGCAGCGTTCACTTGCGACTGCCAGCTTTTATCTTTTCCTCTTATAATAAATAAGATGTGCTGAGAAATTCCCCAAACCATCGAAAGTGTAGCCACCGCACACTCTCAATAAAGGCTGAGCCGAGGCGATATTAGTCGGCTTTTATCTGTGAACGCGTCGAACGAGGTATCGCCGTATTAATACGTAAGTGGGGTGTTCATTGATGTTTTACATCGATATTATCCCACGCACGCTTTTATTACACCGAGCGGGCGAGAGGAGGGGAAACGTTTGCACATTCAACGTGGTTAGTTCGTTTCGAATTTTGAATTTTTTTTGCATCCCCGCCTCCTATAGTACCAGTATCCGAAACAGAGAAAAGAAAATAGATTTTCAAAGGCATTTTAACATAAATTAACCTAGAGAACAATGCCTCGTACGTCACACGAAAGCTTGTCGCATCCGTCTCGTCTATTGGTTTTAGTTAAGCTCGTGTATTTAAATCCATACAGGGAAAGATACTCGCTCTGCAGCAGAGGGTTTACGGAGCATAACCCAGCGCCACTGCGGGCGGGCGGGCGGCGCGGGGCGCGCGGGGCCACGTCACATTTGTTTAGACCATTACATCACGCTACACTGATTCCGTTTATCTAATTTAGAATCCAGCACCGATGTTTCTAAACGCACGGCCGTTCACTAAATTTCAGTGAAAACGAAATAATTACAGATAGGCACGTACGGCTAACGCTAAATGTCTGCCAATTTCTACAAATTCCCCATTTAAAACTCATACGTCCTTCATAATTCAAAACTGTGTTTGGTTTTCTCGAATTAGACATTTATAAGTGACACGATGGCAATTAAAAAAAGTAAAGGTGGACCGCAACGAATGACAGCGGTGTCAGTAGTGAAACCCGAAACAAAGATGGCAGGACGCCAAGATGGCGACGGTCAATGAGTCGGCCGGCGGCGCGGCTCATTCAGTGCGCAGACGTCGATCGGAGCGAACGTGCGAACAGCTCTAAATTTAAATTACATGCGTATTATGCTACGATACGAGTGTATATTTGAAAGTACATTTGTTAATAAGCAAAACGTCTGTAACAGAGTCTATAACGTTAAAGTGATAAATACAGATTTAAAAGAAAAACATTGCTTTCACGAATAACATTTAATCACAGCGAACTTGTAAATTCATTTCTATAATGAGATACTGGTCTGGAAAAAGGGTGTCTAAATCAATAAGCACCCAGCGAAACTCTTTAAGACGCTTGCGACAAAACTCAAACAGCGGACGAACTTGCAACTCCCGATAGTCGTACGGATAGATAGACAACCAATTAGCCGTAATTATAAATTAACGGAACGAAAGTCCAAACATCGTCAGCGAAGTTGCCAAGTTCTGGCATCGAGTTGGGGCGAAGCCTTTTAATTATTTGCCCCCCAAGGTGCGCCTTACGCAGTCTTAATTTTAAATCGGCTGAAATTTGAGCAATTGGAAAGTTGCATGCTGAAGATTTACATAGACATTAACGTAGTATAATCTAAAACTTCTGTTTTTAATTTAAGTCGCTTTCCAGTCTTACTAAAATACCTTTAAATTTACAGCATTCTAACAATATTGTTGCTAAAGATTTACAAACAAAGCTACAAAGAATAAACCAACAGATACATGTAAAGCTAAAGAACGATTGTAACAAGTCAGAGGCGGCAGGGCGAGCGGATCGCGATTCGTAATAAGTCACGCGCCCGCAATCGAACGATCAAAGGCGACGACCATTTACATAGCGCAGTCGATAGTGTCGCTTAATCACGTCACTAGTTCAAAGGATCGACGCGAGTGCTGCCAGCCGATGGAATTGCAAAACGAGGGCGCGTCAGCATCCAGCGATCGACGGTTGAGTGTCAAGACAATTTTTGGTACACAATTTTCTTTTCACAATCCTTCATTTGCTTTCAAATCAATGAAAGTATTTACTGACTTACAATATATTCGTATATGTAATTTAATTTATTATGAGCATCGCTATGAAATTTGGTTTTTCGAAAAATCACAAAAACACTGTTCTTTGTTGCGAAGTGTTTGTAATTCCTGTAATTTCATAATTGTCTTAAGGTTGCAGTGACGGCTTATAAGTTAATTCCTGGTGTTACCAGGTTAATTATCAATTTTTTTATTAACACTCATGATGAATAGGCTTAAACTATAAGCTACCAAACTAATGCGTTATGGGAAACTCTAAGCTTTGCAGATTTGTTTTTAATGTTTACCTATTAAAAATAAAGTAGCATTTGTTTTTACGACTGGCAACACTGGCGCTGTCATCGATTCGCAGTCCATTTGTCTCGGCATTCGATTTTAATTGGCATCAGATTCTTGGCCCGAACGAGAATAGAAACTGGCGTGGTGTTCTCTTTGGACGAATTACACAGAACCAAGACACTTCGGTTAGAAGATGCATGTGTTAATTAGCGGGCATCGGTCGGGTTCAATTAGGTTTAAAGGTTATATCGTTATTTAGTTACAGCGTTTCATTCGAGTACAACTAATAACAGGTTCCTTAGCAACGGTTTACTCATGGACTACTCTTCACCGGGCACCATTAAGTTCGATTTTTTTAAACCTAGTTGTGTAACAATGATAATCATAAATAAATATGATATTGTTTTCGAAGATTGCCAGGATAGTAGCGAATGGAAAGCCTACTGCTGTTAGAAAGATGTGAGTAGAAACCAGATGTTGAACAAAACGATATTTATCTGTAACATTTGCACGAAAGGAACTTAAATTTGTAGACGGCTGTAATTTCGTCTGTTGTCTCCCTCGTGAATGGCGTCTGAATAAAATAACTACGCGCCGGGAACTTCGTAAACCGTTTAAAAGTAACTCCGTATCGGCTCCGGCGGGTATTTATCAAAATCCATCCCCAATTAATTCCATTTCGTTCAAATCCCAAACTTCACTTTTAATCCGATCGATTCCCATTAATGGAACTCCCGGGCGTTGCGGCCCGCGGCGCGCGTCACGCGTCACGCGGCTCCGGCTTACGTCATACTTACGGTATACACAGTGACAAATAATCTTAAGTCAAGTTAAATATTGCTGTCATTCAGATGTTTTTCGCTCGAAAAATTGAAGATTTCCCAAAGTTGACATAGATGACTCTAGAAATAGATGACTCTTAATAGTTTTCCACAAGTTCTTAATAATCTGGTCAATGCATATTTTGAATGTTTAACAAACAAGAATCATCTATGAATATAAATATGTGTAGGCAAAGCTGCGTCAGCCGCGCTGCGTCTCTCACAGGATCTCACCCTTTCCCTAAACAAAATACTTATAATTGCATTCAATATACTATAATTTAGTTAAGGAGTCGCCTTTATTTCGTTACGAGGTGTCAGCTTGCGAAGTGTATTTATTGTATCGAATATTAGACTTTTCAAAGGTTCGAATTTCGGAGCGTTCGTTGTAAAAGATGGTTGCATATCTACAATATACACTATACAATATACAAATTACATTGTATATATTTTAAGTAGGCTTTAAAATTAAAATTAGTATTGGAGATCTGTGAAGTTTTATATGACTATGCATAGGAAAAAGAGAAAAGCATTGTTGTAATATCAAAAGCGAACTTCCAAAATATCATTAGAAATGAAAACAAATCACTTTGATCCAAACAACAACGGTGGTTAAAAGTGAATTTCGAAAGCGTCGCCGCTCCGATGCACTTTTGAATCGCACACGAAAGCGGACGAAATATTTGACAAATTAGCAATAAATAAAAAAAAATTTGGATTGACGAAAAGTTGTTACGCCGCGTTCGACGGCGGCGGCGGGGTCGCGACGTCGTGTCAATGTCACAGAGTACAAACAAAGCCGCAAACTTTCTCATAGATCGTCAATTCTCGATACTTCTTTTTTTGAATTTTTCGCGCGTGACTCGCGAGGGGACGTTGGTGCCCTCCCGGTGAAATCAAATTGGTCCTCTCTCCTTCTGAGTGAGAACTTCTAACGAACGCTGTCTGCTGAGCCCTTTTTAATCAATTAATTACCTAATTCAAACACATTGTCGCGACTCACGTGGACTGTAATAAAGGGACCTTTAAGTTGGCTTTGCAAAGTTAATTTTTGGAGCCTGTATTAGCAGTGTGATTGCTGATGCTCTTGAAAATTCATCTGAATTATGAAATAATTGAAATCTCGTTTTGCAAATACATTTGGAGTTACAGCTCTGTAATGATTGATTTATCGCCCTCTGTACTGTTACTCGGTGCTCTCTGCCTATCCGGTTATCAATTTGGCGTGATTGTTTAATATTAAAAACATTCGATAAATTATTGATCATTCAGTATAAATAAATACATATATAGCTCAGGTTATTAACGAGTATATAGATATATAAAGGCGGATTATGACCTAACCTAATTCAATTCAAATGCGCTCTGAAAGGCTCCAGATCTTTTGAAAAACGTTATCAATCCCATCTACCCCTATTACTTTTTGCACGGGAGAGGGGTGAATAAGTGTATGGCAACACTCCAAGCTCTGAAAGCATCTGAGCATTAGAGACAAGAGTCCGAATATCCGGCACACGTCCTAAAATTTTCCCTTAAAGTTAATTAATAACTCATCTACGTTTGGCCTTTGAGAGGCGTCGATTTTTTGGGGATATCGCTGCTATCATCGCCCCAGACGTCCTTTTTGCAGACCGTACAAAGAGTATCGTCCGGCGGAACATAAAAACCCCTTTAACTTATGATGAATTAGCGATCTCCTACGCTTTATGTGTCCCGCGCTATCTCCCCCACGCCGCCGCCGCCCGCCCTGCGTCAATATGAAGGAATTAATATGGTCGAAAAATCGTAGGTCGCGAGCGAGAAGTTCGCCTGTTCTCGTTAATTACATGCAAATGTGTTTTGAATACGTTCCATTGTTTTTGTGTTTGTTCAACAATATTTTGTTTTAAAAATAATATTGCGATGATTCTGCACCATCCGATACTCAACAGTAATGTATAGAAATAGTTTTTAAACTCAAATATATCGAA